>OX451737.1:363361286-363546365 GCA_948472305.1 Vicia faba | reverse complement strand
TCCAATTAAGTGGGTCATGATAATAAATTAATAAATAAATTTTCAAGAATGTAGTTGATTTGTTTTAAATCTGGGACCCATTTTAGATTTTTTTGATGAATTAGATGGATATTTGAAAATTGTAGATGAGTTGTTTAAAAAATTGAGAAGTGTGAAATAATATAAAAAATTATGTGGGTCCCATTTAAAGAACCCAAATGGGTATGATGGATGTGGATGCTCTTAGGGTGATTTATTTGTCACCATCCATTTTTAGTTCTTTATTATTGTGCTTGAAAAGACGGTGAGTTTTGCTTTTATGTATATCCAAGTCCAATGAGGAATTTAAGGTTACATATTTCTTAGTAACAAGGCAATGTTTTCAGTTTGAATGCGACTAAATATCTTTCGCTAAAATCAATCAACCAACTATTTAATATTGTCATAGTATCAAGATTATGGTCATTAAATTTTAGATAAATTAAACATTCATAGTTATGGGTTCTTATTATTTTCATTTACTTCAAATTGATGATGTATATTTTTGTTAAAATGAAGTTATTTGTTGAAATATTAGTTTTTAAATTTAATGAAAATTTGTACACATGATATATTCAATAATAATTTTTAGTTTTTATTCACACTGAAGTTAGACAAGAATGGTTCAGTTCCATGTAGTTTTTTTTTAAAGTTAAGTTCTGGTATAAAAGTTGTTGTTCACAAAATTTTTGTGTGTTTATCTGTGTTTTATAATGTATCGGTGCCTAACATTTCTCTAGTTTTTATCTTGCCTAAGAAAATAATATGATTATTTATAATATTGTAGATGATTTTCCGTGAAGCTGACTCTCCACTGCTTTCCGCGTTGGCCAAGCCACTTTCCAAGACTCGGACAAACATACATAGTGATACTGACTTCATCTTCAAACCAATTGCGTGGGCATGGTGGGCCTTGGGCTCGGTGGGCCTTTAGTTTATTTTGAGTCATTATACTTTTTGGCTTAAGAGTTACATGTTATTTGACTTTGCGGCGTTTCTCTCATTAGCCACAGGTGGTTCCTAGAGGTGACAATTGAATCAAATAAGACAAAATCCATCCAATTCATTCACTAAAAAAAAGTCATCCAATTTATACAAGATAATAAAACTAAGTTAATGGATTGGATAAAATCTATCAATTTATATACATCGATTAATCAAATCCCTCCAACATATTTGAATGATCCAATGGATTATTGTTATCATATGCTTTAAATCCATTAAATTATTTAAAACAAATAATAAAATAACGTTAAATTCAAAAATATAGAAAATCATATTTTTTTTCGAAAAATAATAAAAATTGGGTTTTTTTTCCGGAAATAAAGAAAATCAAGATTTTTAAGGAAATGTAGAAAATTAAATTTTTCTGGAAATAAAAAAATGATTTTTTTTTTGGAAAAATAGAAAATCGAGTATTTATTGAAAATACAGAAAATATTTATTTTTAGAAATATAAAAAATCGAGTTTTTTTTCAAAAGTATAGAAAATTGTGTTTTTTATAAGGAATGCACAATATCGAGTTTTTATCGGAATAATAATAAAATCGAGTTTTTATCCGACATATAGATAATAAAGTTTTTTTTACAAAAATACAAAATATGGGGTTTTTTTTTTGCGAATGCTAAAAATCAATTTTTTTAAATCCAAAAAATCAGGTTTTTTTTCCTAAAAACTAAAAATCGAGTGTTTATTAAAAATATAGAAAATCAAGTTTTTTTTATAAAAATACAGAAAATATAATTTAATAATACAAAAAAATATAGAAAATCAAGTTATTAATTGAAAATATAGAAAATTGAGTTTTTTGAAAATAGATAAAATCAAGTGTTTAATAGAAATACATCAAATCATTTTTTTTCAAAAGTATAAAAAATCGAGTTATTTTTATAAAATATAGAAAATTGAGTTTTTTGTCTTCATCCGAAATATAGAAAATTGAGTTGTTATCAAAAACATAGAAAATTGGGTTTTTTTCCAGAAATACTGAAAATCTTGGTTTTAAGAGAAATACAAAAAATCAAGTTTTTTTTAAATTACAGAAAATCAATTTTATTAAATACATAAAATCAAATTCTTTTCAGAAATACCAAAAGTACGAGTGATTATCAAAAATACTGAAAATCAAATTTTATCGGAAATACAAAAATACAATTTTTATCTTTCTCATTTGTATTGATAAATTTTTTTTTACTAACCAAGACATTAATTTGCCTAAAATAAAAAATGTTGAGAATAGTTCTTCTAATTAAATTATTTACAATATTATATAAATAAAATTGAATTGATATTAAAGGAAAATCAAATGAATTCATTTCACTTGATTTCACTCAAAAATATTTAATATAAACATTTTAAATATTTTAATTTATGAATCTCTAAAGACAATTTTACATTAACTTGAAAAGATATGGTTTGATATTTATCATGGCCATCAATAAAAAAAAATCAACTATATGTTAAAGGTAATTAAATTAATTATTTCTTTTCATTATTAACTTATTTACCAGGTTAAAAATTAAATTAATTAATAGAAAAATATTTGTAATTATTATTTTTTAGTGAAGGTTAAATAAAATAAATTTCTAATTTATTTTAATAAAATATTTGTAAAATATAATTACTTCTTTTAATTTTAATAATTATGATATGGAGAAGGTTTTGAAAAGTTGAACTAAAAATGCTACTAACGTTTTGGATGGAGAATTTAGTAGAAACATATATTATTTAGAGTATTTTTGGTAAAACCCAAAAAGAGCTTTACTTTTTTAGTGTTTAGATATTTTTGTTTGGTACCTATCATTTACATTTTAGATCGTAGCTTTCTTTAATAGTTTTTGTGTTTTTTTTCTTTCCAGCTATTTGAAGTAGCTTTTAATTTATAAACTTGATATATTCAATAAGAATTTTTATTTTTTATTCACACTTAAGTTAGAGAAGAATGGTTCATATCCATGTAGTTTTGATTTTTAAGTTACCTTCTAGTATTAAGTTGTTGTGGTTTTTTAAATACAAAAAATCAAGTTTTTTTCTCATAAATACCAAAAACCTGGTGTTTATAAAAAAAAATAGAAAATCAAGTTATATTTTAGAAATAAAGAAAATTTAATTTAATAATACAAAAAAATACAGAAAATCAAGTTTTTAATTGAAAATACGGAAAATTGAGTTTTTTGAAAATAGATTAAATCAGGGTGTTTAATATAAATACACAAAATTAATTTCTTTTTCAAAAGTACAAAATCAGGTTTTTTTAAAAATACAGAAAATCGAGTT
This sequence comes from Vicia faba, assembly GCA_948472305.1. Taxonomy (NCBI): domain Eukaryota; kingdom Viridiplantae; phylum Streptophyta; class Magnoliopsida; order Fabales; family Fabaceae; genus Vicia; species Vicia faba. The sequence continues at coordinate 363,543,070 of OX451737.1, read as the reverse complement.
TTAATATTTATCGAAAATACATAAAATTGAGTCGTTATCAAAAACATAGAAAATTAGGTTTTTTTTCTTTAAGAAATATTGAAAATTTGGTTTGATATTTATCATCGCCATCAATAAAAAAAATTAACTATATAGTAAAGGGAAATAAATTTATTATTTATATTCATTATTAACTTATTTACTAGGTTAAAAATTAAATTAATTAATAAAAATTATTTTAAGTATTATTTTAAAGTGAAGGTTAAATAAAATAAATTTTTAATTGATTTTAATAAAATATTTATAAAATATAATTACTTCTTTCAATTTTAATAATTATGAAAATGGAGAAGGTTTTGAAAAGTTGAACTAAAAATGATATTAAGGTTTTGGGGTGGAGAATTTAGTAGAAACATATATTATTTAGTCTTTTTGGTAAAATCCGAAAAGAGCTTTACATTTTCAGTTTTTAGATTTTTAGCTCATATAGATGGAAAAAATTTGTTTGGTACCTATCATTTACATTTTAGATTGTAGGTTTCTTTAATAGTTTTTGCGTTTTCTTCTTTGCAACTATTTGAAGTAGCTTTTAATTTATAAACTTTTCTTTTATGTAAGCCCTATTATTTTAACCAAAAACCATTCTTTAATGTTAATATATTATCTTATATTTATATATTGTTTTATTTTTTATTTTGTAAGTTAATGCGCGCACGCACATACATATTTACTTTTTATATATATATATATATATATATATATATATATATATATATATATATATATATATATATATATATATATAATATATATATATATATAATATATATATATATATATATATATATATATATATATATATATATAGTAGTATATATATATATATATATATAGATATATATATATATATATATATATATATATATATATATATATATATATATATATATATATATATTATGTTCTTATGCTTCTCCAAGCTTGCAAACGATTGACAAAGTCTTAAGATTCCGTTGAAAGTGGAAATTTACTTTTGCATAATCATGTATCCACATCCATTTTCCATGCATACAAAGACAAAAACTCATTCACAATTTCTTATCCCTTAGAAATACCCGATCGTTAAGCCTTCAATCTTGTTTCTGGACACTTAGGGTCATTTATTTGTCACCATCCATTTTTAGGTTTTTTATTATTGTGCTTGAAAAGTATGTGAGTTTGCTTTTACGTATATCCAGGTGCAATGAGGAATTTAAGGTTACATATTCTGAGTAACAAGCAATGTTTTCAGTTCGAATACGACCAAATATCTTTCACTAAAATCAACCAACCAACTATTTAATATTCTCATAGTATCAGGATTATGCTCATTAAATTTTAGATAAATTAAACATTCATAGTTATGTGTTCTTATTATTTTTACTTACTTAATTTGGTGATGTATAGGTTTTTGTTAAATGAAGTTTATTTGTAGAATTATTAGTTTTTAAATTTAATGAAAATTGTATACTTGACATATTCAATAAAAAAATTTAGTTTTTATTCACACTGAAGTTAGACCAAGAGTTCAGCTCCATAAAGTTTTGTTTTTAAGTTACGTTCTGCTACAAAGTTGTTGTTCATAAAAATTTTGTGTGTTTATCTGCATTTGATAATGTGTCGTTGCCTCGAATTTCTCTAGTTTTTATCTTTCTTAGGAAATAATATTATTGTTTATAATATTGTAGATGATTTTCCATGAAGCTGACTCTCCGCTTCTGTTTGCGGTAAGCAAGCCACTTTCTAAGACTCAGACAAACATACATGAGTGATACTGACTTCTTCTCCAAACCAATTGCGTGGGCATGGTGGGCCTTTAGTTTATTATGATTCATTATACTTTCTGTCTTAGGAGTTACATGTTATTTAACTTTGCGGCGTTTGTCTCACCAGCCAACAGTGGTTCCTAGAGGTGACAATTGAATCCATTAAAACAAAATCCATCCAGTTCATAGACTAAAAAATCTATCCAATTCATCCAAGATAAGGAAAACTAAGTTAATGGATGGGACAAAATCTATCCATTTATTTACATGGATTAATCAAACCCATCCAACATATTTGAATGATCCAATGGATTATTTTTATCATATGATTTAAATCCATTAAATCACTTTAAAAAAAATCAGATTATTTTCAAAAATATAGAAAATCATTTTTTTTTCGGAAATAATAAAATCGGGTTTTTTTCGAAAATAAAGAAAATTAAGATTTTTAAGGAAATATAGAAAATCAAAATTTTCTGGAAATAAAAAAAAACGATTTTTTGGAAAAACAGAAAATCGAGTATTTATCGAAAATACAAAAAATAATTTTTTTTCAGAAATATAAAAAAATTGTGTTTTTCTCAAAAGTATAGAAAATCATATTTTTTATAAGGAATGCACAAAATCGAGTTTTAGTCCGAAATATAGTAAATCGAATTTTTATCTGAAATATAGAAAATGAAGTTTTTTTTTTACAAAAATACAAAAAATTGAGTTATTTTTTCGCGAATGCTAAAAATCAGTTTTTTTAAAATACAAAAAATCAAGGTTTTTTTTAAATACAAAACATATCAATTTAATAATACAAAAAATATAGAAAATCAAGTTTTTAATTGGAAATACAGAAAATTGAGTTTTAAAAAAATATATAAAATCAAGTGTTTAATAGAAATAGATAAAATCATTTTTTTCAAAATTACAAAAAATCAAGTTTTTTAAAAAAATACAGAAAATTGAGTTTTGTCTTTATCGAAATACAAAAAAAAATTGAGTTGTTATCAAAAACATAGAAAAGTGGGTTTTTTTCCAGAAATACTGAAAATATAGGTTTTATGAGAAATTCAAAAAATCTAGTTTCATTTTTTCAAAAATACAGAAAATCATGTTTTTTTTTTTAAATTACAAAAAATCATTTTTTAAAATACATAAAATCAAATTCTTTTCAAAAATACCGAAAAATCGAGTGTTTATCAAAAATACAGAAGATACAAAAATACAAAAATACAATTTTTAACTTTTTCGTTTGTATTGATAAAATTTTGTTATTGACCAAGACATTAATTTGCCTAAAATCAAAACTGTTGATACTATTTCTTTTAATTCAATTATTTACGATATTGTGTAAATTGAATTGAATTGATATAAAAGAAAATCAAATGAATTCAATTCGATTTTTTTTTCAAATAATCACTTTTTTCAAAAAAAATCTCAAATAACCACTTTTTCAAAAAGCTTACCAAAATGACCACTTTTCAAATAAATTTTTTGTCACACAGAGGAGTAATCATTCAGTGTGGCGCATGCATGCATTTATAAGAGGAGGTGCCACACTGCATGGCTTGTCCTCCTCTGTAAAGCCATGGAGTGTGGCGCATGCATATGTTTTTAGAGAGGAGGTGTCACCCTCCTTGGCTTGACAGTGTTATTGCATTTTTTTAAATAAAATAAATGTAACTAAAAAAAATGTTATATTAATATTTAATATTACACAATGCAATGAATACATTTTTTTTGGACGTCCCCCTCAACCTAAGCGGGTCCCAGTATGACAAAACGGCTGCGCCTTTGCCTCGCCCCTTGTCTCACTCCTCTATGTTGATTTTCTTGAGGGTGTTTGTGGTCTATTCTGACTCGCTTGATTACAAGGTGGTTGATGTGATGGTCCTGGTACATCAGGATCATACATCTCATCGATCATTTCACTCCCACTGTGATGTGCTTCCAAAGAGATTGGTGCCCATGTTGTTGAAGTTTGGTCTTGTTGGTTGGGATATGTGTGGGTGGGGTGGTTGATAGTATTGAGATGTTGAATCATGATGGAAACGAAGCAACGATTCTTGTGGTGTATGAAATTCGTATGATGATTGGGTACTTCGATGGTGTGATGATTAACTGTATGTATGTTGGGTGGTATGGTAGGAAGGAGATGTATCATATGTGTCTTGGGTGTTATGGTAGGATGAGGATGGTGGATATTATTGGTGGTGGGTCGGGTCATGCTCTTGGTATTGTGTTTGTATGTGTGTGGCATGAATTGATGACAGGTTTGGTTGAATGAGGTGATGTATGGTTATTGGGTTTGAGTGGGTTGACATTGCGGTTGGGTTTGGTATTGTTGAGGGGTTAGTTGTTGAGTTTGGTATTGTTGAGGGGTTTGGTTGTTGGGGTTGGTATTGTTGAGGGGTTGATTGTTGGGGTGTTGTTGGGCGTATGTTGCAGCTCTTTGGTGTGGGTCGATCAAATATGTCTTTTAAGACAAAAATTGTTGAGAATGTTTCTTCTAATTCAACTATTTACGATATTGTATAAATAGAATTGAATTAATATTAAAAGAAAATCAAATGAACTCAATTCACTTGATTTCACTCAAAAATATTTAATATAAATATTTTTAAAATATTTTAATTTATGAACCTCTAAAGACAAGTTTACGTTAACTTGAAAAGATTTGTTTTAATATTTATCATGGCCATCAATAAAAAATTCTATGTAAAGGGAAACAAATTAATTATTTCAATTCATTATTAACTTGTTTACTAGCTTGAAAATTAAGTTTATTAGTAAAAGAAAATGTAATTATTATTTTAAAGTGACGGTTAAATAAAATAAATTTCTAATTGACTTTAACAAAATATTTATAAAATATAATGACTTCTTTTAATTTTAATAATTATGACACGAAGAAGGTTTTGAAAATTTGAACTAAAAATGATATTAAGGTTTTGGATGGAGAATTCAGTAGAAACATATATTTTTTAGAGTCTTTTTGGTAAAACCCAAAAAAAGCTTTACATTTTTAGTTTTTAGATTTTTAGCTCACATAAATAAATAAAAATTTGTTTGGTACCTATCATTTAAATTTTAGATGGTAGCTTTCTTTAATAGTTTTTGGGTTTTTTTTTCTTTCCCGCTATTTGAAATAGCTTTTAATCTACGAACTTTTCTTTCATGTAAGCCCTATTATTTTAATCAAAAAATCATTCTTTAACGTTAATATATTATCTTATATTTATATATTGTTTGATCTTTTAATTTGTAAGTTAATGCGCACATACATATTTACTTCAAAATTGTTTTATCTTTTATTTATGGTCTTATGCTTCTCCATGTTTGCAAACGGTTGAAAAAGTCTTAAGATTTCCTTGACAACAAAAATTGATTTTTGCATAATCATGCATCCACATCCATTTTTCATGCATACAAAGACAAAAATTCATTCATATTTCTCACCCTTAGAAATACCCCGATCGTCGAGCTTTCAATCTTATTTCGAAACACTTAGGGTGATGTTATTTGTCACCATCTAATAATTACATGATATTTACAAAAGGAAATAAAGAAGAAAGTTTTAGGTTTTTTTATTATTGTGCTTAAACAGATTGTGAGTTTTGCTTTTACGTATATGCAGGTTCAATGAGGAATTTAAGGTTACATATTTATGAGTAACAAGTAACATTTTCAGTTCGAATGCGACCAAATATTTTTAGCTAAAATTAACCAACCAACTATTTAATATTGTCATAGTATCAAGATTATGCTCATTAAATTTTAGATAAAATAAACATTCATAGTTATGTGTTCTTATTGTTTTTATTTACTTCAATTTGGTGATGTATATTTTTGTTAAAATGAAGTTATTTGTTGAAGTATTAGTTTTTATATTTTAATGAAAATTTGTACACTTGATATATTCAATAAGAATTTTTAGTTTTTATTCACACGGAAGTTAGACAAGAATGGTTCAATTCCATTTAGTTTTGTTTTTCATAAATTTTTTGTGTGTTTATCTGCGTTTGATAATGTGTCAGTGCCTAACATTTTTCTAGTTTTTATGTTGCTAAGAAAATAATATTATTGTTTATAATATTATAGATGGTTTTCCGTGAATCTGACACTCCGTTGCTGTCTGCGTTAAGCAAGCCACTTTCCACTAGACTTCGACAAACATACATGAGTGATACTAACTTGATCTCCAAACCAATTGCGAGGGCATGGTGGGCCTTAGTTTATTAGTAGTCATTATAATTTATATTTTAGGAGCTACGTGTTATTTAACTTTGCGAGGTTTGTCTCCCCGCCATCAGTGGTTCCCGACAATTTAATCAATTAAGACAAAATATATCCTATTCATTCACTAAAAAAATTCATCCAATTCATCCACGATAATAAAACTAAGTTAATGGATTAGACAAAATCTATCCATTTATATACATCGATTAATCCAATCCATCTAACATATTTAATGATACAATATATTATTATTATCATATGCTTTAAATCCATTAAATCATTTTAAAATAATAATAAAATCAAATTATTTTTAAAAATATAGAAAATCAATTTTTTTTTAAAATAATAAAAATTGAGTTTTTTTCCGAAAATAAAGAAAATCAAGATTTTTAAGGAAATATAGAAATTCAAATTCTATTGGAAATAAAAAAACCCGATTTTTTTTTGGAAAAATAGAAAATCGAGTATTTATCAGAAATACATAAAATAATTTTATTTAGAAATATAAAAAAATAGAGTTTTTTTCAAAAATATAGAAAATGGTGTTTTTATAAGGAATACACAAAATGGAGGTTTTGTCGGAAATATAGTAAATCGAGTTTTTATCCGAAATATAGAAAATGAAGTTTTTTTTATAAAAATACAAAAAATTGAGTTATTTTTCACGAATGCTAAAAACCAATTTTTTTAAAATACCAAAAATCAAGTTTTTTTTCCTAAATACGAAAAATCAAGTGCTTATACAAAATATAGAAAATCAAGTTTTTTTTTAGAAATATAGAAAATATAATTTAATAATACAAAAAATACAGAAAATCAAGTATTTAATTGGAAATACAGAAAATCGAGGTTTTTTTTTAAAATAGGTAAAATCAAGTGTTTAATAGAAATAAATAAAATCTTTTTTTTTTTCAAAATTACAAAAAATCGAGTTTTTTTAAAATACGGAAATTCGAGTTTTTGTCTTTATTAGAAATACAAAATATTGAGTTGTTATCAAAATCATAGAAAATTTGGGTTTATTTTCCAAAATACTGAAAATCTAGGTTTTATGAAAAATACAAAAAACATGTTTTTTATTCAAAAATACAGAAAATCGATTTTGTTTTGAAATTACAAAAAATCATTTTTTTTTAAAATAAATAAAACCAAATTCTTTTCAGAAATACCAAAAATCGAGTGTTTATCCACCTAAGATCAATTTTTATCGAAAATACAAAAATACAACTTTTATCTTTTTCGTTTGTATTGATAAAATTCTGTTACTGGCCATGACATTAATTTGCCTAAAATCAAAACTGTTGAGAATATTTCTTCTAATTAAATTATTTACGATATTGTATAAATAGAATTAAATTGATATTAAAAGAAAATCAAAATTTATTCAATTCACTTGATTTCACTCAAAAATATTTAATATAAACATTTAAAAATATTTTAATTTAAGGATCTCTAAAGACAAGTTTACGTTAACTTGAAAAGATTTGGTTTGATATTTATCAAGGCCATCAATAAAAAAATCAACTATATGGTAAAGGGAAATAAATTAATTATTTCTATTCAATACTGACTTATTTACTAGGTTAAAAATTAAATTAATTAATAGAAAAATATTTTTATTATTATTTTTAAGTGAAGGTTAAATAAAATTAATTTTTAATTGATTTTAATAAAATATTTATAAAACATAATTATTTCTTTTAATTTTAATAGTAGAGAAGGTTTTAAAAAGTTGAACTAAAAAGAATATTAAGGTTTTTGATGGAGAGTTTAGTAGAAACATATATTATTTAGAGTGTTTTTGGTAAAACCAAAAAGAGCTTTACATTTTTAGTTTTTAGATTTTTAGTTCACATAAATGAAAAAATTTGTTTGGCACCTATCATTTACATTTTAGATTGTAGCTTTCTTTAATAGTTTTTGCATTTTTTTCAACTATTTAAAGTAGCTTTTAATTTATAAACTTCTGTTTCATGCAAGCCCTGTTATTTTAACCAAAATCATTCTTTAACTTTAATATATTATCTTATATTTATATTTTGTTTCATCTTTTATTTTGTTAGTTAATGCGCGCACGCACACGCACATACATATTTACTTTATATATATATATATATATATATATATATATATATATATATATATATATATATATATATATATATATATATATATATATATATATATATATATATATATATATATATATATATATATATATATATATATATATATATAATTCAATATGGTTTTATCTTCTATTTATGTTCTTATGCTTTGAAAACAAAAATTGATTTTTGCATAATCATGCATCTACATCTATTTTTCATGCATACAGAGAGAAAAATTAATTCACATTTTCTCACCCTTAGAAATACCTAATCGTCGAGTCTTCAATCTTATTTTCAGACACTTAGGATGATGTTATTTGTCACCATCTAATTATTACAAGATGCTTACAAAAGGAATTAAAGAAGAAATATAGAGTTTTTTTATTATTGTGCTAGAAAAGATTGTGAGTTTTGCTTTTACGTATATCCAGGTTCAATGTGGAATTTAAGGTTACATATTTATGAGTAACAACTAAAGTTTTTAGTTTGAATGCGACCAAATATCTTTCGCTAAAATCAACCAACCAAATATTTAATATTATCATAGTATCAGGATTATGCTCATTAAACGTTAGATAAATTAAACATTTATAGTTATGTGTTCTTATTATTTTTATTTACTTCAATTTTGTAATGTATATTTTTGTTTAAATGAAGTTATTTGTTGAAGTATTAGTTTTTATATTTAATGAAAATTTGTAAGAATTTTTAGTTTTTATTCACACTGAAGTTAGACAAGAATGGTTCAGTTCCATGTAGTTTTGTTTTTTAAGTTTAGTTTTGGTACAAAGTTATTGTGGTTTGTAATGTAGCTTTTATTTTCAAAAAAAAAATGTGTGTGCTTATCCGCGTTTGATAATGTGTCGGTGCCTAGCATTTCTCTAGTTTTTATCTTGCTCAGAAAATAATTTTATTGTTTATAATATTGTAGATTGTTTTCCATGAACCAGACTCTCTGTTGCTGTGTGCATTAAGCAAGCCACTTCCCACTAGACTCGGACAAACATACATGAGTGATACTGACTTCATCTCCAAACCAATTGTGTGGGCATGGTGGGTCTTGACCATCGTATACTATTAGTCATTATACTTTCTGTCTTAGGAGTTACATGTTATTTGACTTTGTGGGATTTGTCTCACCAGCCACTAGTGGTTCCTAGAGGTGGCAATTTAATCAATTAAGATAAAATCCATCCAATTCATTCACTAAAAAAATCCATCCAATTCATCCACAATAATAAAATTAAGTTAATGGATTGCACAAAATCTATCAATTTATATACATCAATTAATCCAATCCATCCAACATATTTGAATGATCCAATGGATTATTTTTATCATATGCTTTAAATCCATTAAATCATTTCAAATAAATAATAAAATCAAATTATTTTCAAAAATATAGAAAATGAGATTTTTTTCCGGAAATGATAAAAATCGAGTTTTTTCAAAAATAAAGAAAACCAAGATTTTAAAGGAAACATAGAAAATTAAATATCTCTAGAAATAAAAAAATAGAAAATCATGTTTTTATACGGAATAGACAAAATCGAGTTTTTGTCGGAAATATAGTAAATGGATTTTTTTTTCCAGAAATGCAAAAAATTGAGTTATTTTTGCAAATTCTTAAAATCAATTTTTTTAAAATACAAAAAATCTAGTTTTTTTCCTAAATACCAAAAATTGAGTGTTTATACAAAATATAGAAAATCAAGTTTTTTTTTATAAATACAGAAAATAAAATTTAATAATATAAAAAATACAAAAAATTAAGTTTTTAATTGGAAATATATGAAATCGAGTATTTTAAAAAATAAGATAAAATCAAGTGTTAAATAGAAATACATAAAATCATTTTTTCAATATTATAAAAAATCGAGTTTTCTTAAAAAAATACATAAAATCGAGTTTTTGTCTTTATCAGAAATACAAAAAATTGAGTTATTATGAAAAACACAAAAAATTGGGTTTTTTCTAGAAGTAGTGAAAATCAAGGTTTTATGAGAAATACAAAAAATCATGTTTTTTTTTCATAAATACAGAAAATTGATTTTTTTTTTAAATTGCATAAAATCAATTTTTTTAAATATATAAAATCAAATTCTTTTCAGAAGTACCAAAAATCGAGTGTTTATCAAAAATACAGAAGATCAATTTTTATCGAATATACAAAAATACAATTTTTATCTTTTTCGTTTGTATTGATAAAATCAATTTTTATCTTTCACATTTTCTCACCCTTAGAAATACCGGATCGTCGAGCCTTGAATCTTATTTCTGAACACATAGGGTGATGTTATTTGTCACCTTCTAATTATTGCAAGGTATTTACAATAGGAAATAAAGAAGAAATTTTTAGATTTTTTTATTATTGTGCTTGAAAAGATTGTGAGTTTTGTTTTTACGTATATCCAGATGCAATGAGGATTTTAAGGTTACATATTTCTAAGTAACAAGCAACGTTTTTAGTTCGAATGAGACAAAATATCTTTCGCTAAAATCAACCAACCAACTATTTAATATTGTCATAGTATCAAGATTATGCTCATTAAATTTTAGATAAATTAAACATTCATAGTTATGTGTTCTTATTATTTTTATTTACTTCAATTTGGTGATGTATATTTTTGTTAAAATGAAGTTATTTGTTGAAGTATTAGTTTTTAAATTTAATGAAAATTTATACACTTGATATATTCAATAAGAATTTTTAGTTTTTTTCACACTGAAGTTATACAAGAATGGTTCAGTTCCATGTAGTTTTGTTTTTATGTTACGTTCTGGTACAAAATTGTTGTTCATAAATTTTTTTTGTGTTTATCCGCGTTTGATAATGTGTCAGTGCCTAGAATTTCTCTAGTTTTTATCTTGCTCAGAAAATAATATTATTGTTTATAATATTATAGATGGTTTTCCGTGAAGTTAACTCGTCGTTGCTGTCTGCGTTAAGCAAGCCACTATCTAAGACTCAGACAAACATACATGAGTGATACTGACTTCATCTCCAAGCCAATTGCATGGGCATAATGGGCCTTGGGCATGGTGGGCCTTTAGTTTATTAAGAGTCATTATACTTTCTGTCTTAGGAGTTACATGTTATTTGACTTTGCAGCGTTTGTCTCACCAGCCACCAGTGGTTCCTAGAGGTGGCAATTTGTTTTTTGGAAAAGAAGCATATCTTATTAACCAAAAATAGATAACTACAAGTCGATCTCTTGGATCCAGGAAAATACCAAAAAACTAAGCTATACTACGCATACCCATATTAATATGAGTACTTAACACATTGTTCGAATTACATCTCCATAAGATATTATCAATAATTCTATCAGCTAAATTTTGTTCTACTTTCTTTTGGGCAAAAATGATTTTGTTTCTTCCTTTCCAAATCTCATAGATGGTTTCAGCACGACTAATTTTCAGAATTTGCCTATGCCAACCTTTTTTACTTGACTCTTTGATCATCCAATCTTTTGTACCCCAAAATTTGCCCTCCCATATTCTTCAAGATTTATCAAGAATCATCTTCAAATGGTTCAAGATTTCTCAAGGGTTGCACAGTCCAAATGCCTCCTAAGCCAGTCAAAATTAGGGTTTTGTTTCTTCCAAGGAATTTGAGGTTTTCAATGGCTCAATCAAGTCATATAGGCCTATATACATTGTCAAGTATCTACATACCAAGTCTCAAGACTCACAGAGGCAAATTGCACAGTCAAAAGCCCCACTTGATCTACAATCAACTGCAGGGGCAAAATGGTCATTTTGTAGTCAAAAGTCGGAATTTTTGGTCAACATCTTATTTTGAGCTCACAATCATCATTTGATCAAGTATTGATCATGATTCCACAAGCATGGCTCAAAAATCATCAAAGATGCAAAAGTTACTATTTTTGGACAGCAGAAAAGTCAATTGTATCTTGACCAAGGCATAACTTTTTCATGGTTCACCAGAAAAATCCCATCAAATGCTCATTTTGAATGGGATGACATTTCCTACAATTCATCTTCACATTCCAAGTCCAATAAATGCTCTCACAAAAAGTTATCAATTTCTACATTATAGGTCAAATTCAAAAGTCAACAAAAAGGCACTTTAAGTCAAAGACCATAACTTGATATTGGTAAATCCAAATGACATGGGACCAAAGGCATTGGTTAGAGGACTTCAAGACCTTTCCAAAATGTCCAAGAACATGTTCATAGGATCAACATTGAGCAAGATATACATTGGAGAAGTTGGGAAATTTTTGTGAATTTGCAAAAGTCAACTTTGCTCAAAACACCATGTTTTTGCTAATGGGCCTCAAATTCCTTCTTGAAACTTTGTCCAAGGCTTATGCAAGACCCATTGAGATTATTTGAATTTATTTTCTTATTTTTTATTAATTAATTGGATTTTTAATTGATTTTAATTCATTTAATTAATTTAAAATGTAGGAAATTCAAAGATTTGATTTTTTCAATCTTTTGGTGAAGCAAAGATGACCAATATATGCCGGAGATTTCGTGTGCCAATCAAGGATATCAAAAACTCCAAATTTAGCAACTTTCTTCAATCAAAAAGATTGAAAAATATTTGATTTTCAATCAAATATTGAAACATCAATGCAATGGATTTTTGGTCAAGGATTTAACCTAAATTCAGTCCATTATATATACAGAACCTAACCCTAATGCATTGGACGTGAAATTACTGCATACAAAGCCATAAGAACATTGAAAAAAATCAAAGAAAACTCAAAACTGTTTTCAATCTTCCAGGCCAATTCAAGGACTTTTTTGGTCTCTAATACATTGCAGGGATCCCCAGATACGTTTTGCAATCAAATTCGCGTGCTAAAGCTCAAGAAACACTCAAGAATAGACCCACGGTTTGCAGCATTTTTCCAAAATCGCATCTCATTATTCATGTGCATTTGACATATTTTATTGGTTGTTTTGTGTTAATAGGGACCATACGAAGCTTTTGGCATAGGTTAATTGCATTAAAACGCACAGAATCAGAATCTGCCATGAATGAATCTTAGGGTTTCCAAGCTTCCAAATTGGGGCTTTGTGAATCAAGTAAAATTAGGACCCATGAGGCATATGGTTGTAATCCTGAGAACCAGACGAATTTGACCCTACCCTCGCGAACAATTTATATTGAACACAGACCTATTCGCTATTATTCCTCATGTTAGATTGTGGGGGTTAAAAACCCGCACTATCTATTTGTTATTTTGCAGGTTTCGTGAAGAAGACGAGGACGTGTGGCTTCCTGGTTGGACAATTCAAAATACGCGCGTTTTACTTTGATTCCAGCATAATTGTTATATTTTATATATTATATTTTCTGGTTAATATATTATCAAATACAGGCACATGGTGTAGTGGTTGTTGCGTTGTCCAAGAATCATTGGGACCTGGGTTCGATTCCCAGGTCCCCCAAAACGCTTGTTTCTATTTTTTCTTACATATTCACATGCAGGTGTTTAAAGGTGTTCCACCATGCACGTTCCAATCCTAGGTGCCATGTGTCCTGAAGCGTAGATCTGATGGCTATGAGACGCTGAACACCATGCTCCCAGTCAAAGCAGGCGTGGATAATTTCCAGAAATTCAACAAGGCTTGATTGTTAATGGGCCAGAATTGCCAAGCAAACCTCCAAAAAAGCCCAACACCCCCTGGTTTCTCCATTCCTTTTTCTTTTACATTTTAATTTTTATTCTTATTATTTAATTATCATTATTATTATATAATTAACAAATTAATTATTTTCCTAATAAAATTCAGAAAACTAATATTTTTATTATTATCATTATTTATTAATTTCACTATTAATTATTTTTTGTAAATAAATGTAAATTAATTAATTTAGTCTTTTTATTAATTAGGTTTAATTTTAATCTTTTTCATAATAAATAAAACAAATTTAGAATTAGGGTTTTCTTGACAACTTTTTATTTTTTATTTTCATTAAAAACATAAAAAACATAAAAAATACTTTTTCTTGTAATTAATTAATTAATTAGTTATTAGGTTTAATTTGAGTTAAATGCAAAAAGGACAAAATGCCATTCTTTTCTCAAAAAGGGTCAAAACCCTAAGACTTTTCCTGATTTAATTTCTTCGCGCACATATTATTTCTTTTGATTATATTTATGTAACTGTTCCGAGAATGTAATAGATAATTAGGACTTTTATCGCTTTCTTTATTTTCTCGCATTTATCTTTTCAAGGGTTATGTTTTTGGCGATGTAAATACCCGACGCCTTGTAATAGCGTAGATTTACTTTCCGCAATTTATTTTCCGCACAATTATTAACTGTTAATTATGCATGCAAGACTTGCTTGAAAAATAAAATCAATCCGTAGCTCACAAATACATGTGCAAAGGTAATTTTAAACATGAAACCTGACACACGTGCACATGCCACTCCTAGGGTACGCCTCACTTGATTTCCTCGAGGTGGTCATTAAGTATAGGGTGTTTTAGAGGTCACCCTCCTGTTCTAAAGATCCAGTTGCCTCGAAACGGTTGCCTCGGATAAAAAAAGGATCTAGGACATTAAGGTTACCGCTAAGGCGTCCTACTATTGCTTTGGTGACCACATGTCCCTATAATCGAATTGACCCGAAAACTCCAACGACGGTGCTACCTACTTCTCAATAGTGGGATAGCGATGTCTAAAGGACATTTACACAACTTAATTCCTTATGAGTAGGTAGAGGTTCTTAGATACTTGCTCTTTCAAAACAAAAAAACAACTTTTCGCACCTAGACTTTCAAAAAGTTTTCAAACAAATACTTCATACACTCTTGGGACTGATACAAGAGTTACCTAGAAGTTTTCAAAACGAAACTTTTTCAAAACCCACAAACACAAGAAAAGCAAACAATTTTTGAAAACATAGTGAGCAAGTACCTAAGAGCCCGTGGATAACCACGGATAGAAAGGGTGCTAACATCTTCCCTTTCTATAATCTACCTCCCGAACCGAGAAACATCTCGAAAAGGAATTTTGCTGTGCTTTTGTCCTTTCCTTGTTGGAGAAAATAAAAGACGGTGGCGACTCTTGCTTACCGCGACACTTCGCGAACCAGCATTCCAAAACAGTCAGTTCTATTTCCACCGATCACACAATCTCTTTCTTGTTTCCATTCCAACGGGCTCCTATTATACCTCATCCAATGAAGCACCCCTTTCCAAATCTCATTGAAAACAGTGCACTCAAAGAAAATATGATTCAAGGTTTCAACATGGTCACACATACTACATCTAGGATCCAACTGCATACCAAAACAAATTAGTTTATCTTTAGTAGGGAGCTTACTGTTCAAGACCATCCAAAGAGTGAAGATCGAACTCGGCCTTACAGAGTTACTAGTCAACATTTTATGCCAATTCACTTTATAAAAATTATCTCTTATAGCTTTGTACATGCTTCCCGTATTATAACATTTTCCATGTTCAACTTCTTTCCAATACTGAATATTCTTGAAACTATCCTTGCACTTAACGATTCTCTTCATTATCCAAGAACAATTTTTATTCACCGTCCAACTCATGATGTCTTCCTTTTTAAGATAATATGTATTTATCCATCTCACCCACAATTTATCCGCTTTCGCCTGAAGATTCCATAACAGCATCCCTATGGTGGCCCGGTTCCAGTCTTTGAGGTCTGTAATATTGAGGCCCCCTGCACCTTTCGATTGACAACTAGTATCCTAGGAGATAGGCACTTTCCTTTTAGCTTCATATGTATTACTACAAAGATATCTTCTGCATAAAGATTCTATATGATTCACAATCTTTTGAGGCATGGGGTAAATATGCATCCAGTACGAAGTTACCACGAACAAGATACTTTTAATCAGATGATACCGCCCCACATAACTCAAGAGATGAGCTGTCTAGTGCTTGATTCTAGCCTTAATCTTCTCTATCAAAGGCTAACATTGATGAACCGTGAGTTTACGACACGATAATGGTACCTCCAGGTACTTAAACGACAATTTTCCAATAGAGAAACCAGTCCTGGAAGAAATTAACTTCTGGGTTATCTCTTTTACTCCCCCGAAATACATCCTTCATTTTTTTGGGTGAGCATAGAGACCCGTGGCATTAGAGAAATTATTAAATTTCTGCATTAACAGGTGCACTGGAATATCATCACCCCTCAAAAACAAAATCAAATCATCAGCAAAGGATATGTTAACAATCTGCAGCTTTTCACATCTTGGATGAAATTTGAAGTTTGGATTCTTTCCGAGTTTCCGAAGACACCTATGGAGGTATTCCATAATCAACACAAACAACAAGGGGGAAATAGGATCCCCCTGTCTTAGACCACGCCACGCATGTAGAGCTTTAGTAACGTATCCATTAATACAGTAAGGATACAAAATAGTTTCAACATACAACATAGTCCAACGAACAAATTGGTTAGGGAAATTCATCTCGCGCATAATAATCTCGAGCACTGACCAATCAACCGTATCGTAGGCCTTTTGAACATCCATTTAGATGGCACAACATGGGGAGACATGCTTCCTACTACACACTCTCAAAAGCTCCTGAGCAATAATTGTGTTGTCATGAATCACTCTCCCCGGAATGAACGTAACTTGGTTATCATCAATCACAACAGTAGTGACTTTGCTAAGTCTCGAAGTCAATATCTTTGAAATCACCTTATAGATGGTACTGCAGCATGCTATGCGCCTTAAATTTTTCACTCTTCTAGCCTCCTGAGATTTAGGAATTAAAGTCACAAGAGCACAGTTAACTGCAGCAAATAATCTGTTACACAAAAAGAAATCACAAACTACTGCAATCATATCGCTGCCACTAATTTCCCTAGTGCTTTTGAAGAATTTAGAAGTATATTCGTCTATACCGGGGGCTTTTGTTTCGCCAATACTATGAAGAGCTTTCCTAATTTCCTGAACTGTAAATGGGGCAATAAGGATTAATCTGTGAGCATCTTGTAATTAGGGGAATGTCCTTAATGCCTCAATATCAATGTGTTGCAGCTCCTCCACACTATTACCAATCAAAAACTTGTAGTAGCTCAAAATCTCCTTTTCAATCTCCTGGAAACTGGTTAGTCTTCTTCCATTTGCATCCTCCATGCCAGTGAGATTCTTTTGGTTATTTTCCCTCTAACAATAGCATGAAAGAAAGCATTATTGCCATCACCCAACAGCAATTTAAGACCTCTAGCCTATAGTTAGGATATGTACGAAACCACTCCATATTCCCAATGGCTCTGTAAATACGGGAATAGATCAAATCATCCTTGTGCTTGTTGGACCAAGTGTAGAAGTTACCTACAGAATCCAGCTCAAACAAATTAGCAATATTCATCAGGTTTTCCAGATCTTCAGTTTCAGCTTGCTGAACTGGATTTCCTCCAATATGATCCCTAGTATGCAGAACATTATTATAGTCACCCACAACCATCCAAGGATCCTGAGTAATGTAGGAAATATGTTCAATATCCTTCCAAAGAGTTCTTCTATTATGCAGTTGGTTATGAGCATAAACAATTGTCAACCAATATAATCTTTGTCTTGTTAAGCTAGAAACTTTACAATGAATAAATTGATCAGATTGCTCCTGCATCCTAAGCACCAATTCTGCAGAGTTGCACATAATCCAAATCCTCCCATTGTGATGATTAGCATAATTGTCTAACCACAACCAATGAGATCCAAACATGTTTCTGACTTTTGCAGCATTTTGTTGTTTGACTCTAGTCTCTAGGAAAGAAACACAAGGCACATGGAAGGTTTTGAGATGGGCTTTAATCTCAAGATGCCTTGATTTTTTATTGAAGCCCCTAATGTTCCAAACAATCAACAATGATCACCTAGTAGATGGTCTCCCATCACTAGAGCATCAAAACCATTCCTACTAGTTCCAAAGTGACTCACCCTAGCTAAGACATTCTCTTCATCACAAAGAGGGACCTTGCCCCTATTTTTCGAGCGAACCACTGTCCATTTCTCAGTA
Organism: Vicia faba; assembly: GCA_948472305.1. Classification (NCBI taxonomy): domain Eukaryota; kingdom Viridiplantae; phylum Streptophyta; class Magnoliopsida; order Fabales; family Fabaceae; genus Vicia; species Vicia faba. The sequence goes on along the minus strand of OX451737.1, from coordinate 363,524,942 downwards.
TCATCATTTGTGTCTTGTACCTTCCTTTGCACAGGTTCCTTGCTAGTCTGTTTAGGGATCTCAGGATCTTTGGGTTGTGGATGTTGTGCCTTATGTGTCAAAACTTTCTTCACTTGGTCAATATTTCTCTTCTCACAATCATGCCCAACCTTACTGCAGCTTTTACAGTACATGGGTTTCATTCATATTCAACTTTCTGGATTAATTTCTGACAACCAGGTTCTCTAATCGTGATGGTATCCTTCAACTCCATTGTGATATCCACTTCCACTAATATATGTGCATAAGTGACCCTCAATTTCTTGGCAATGCACTCATCTGTCATCATGGGTTTACCTAAAGCACTCGTTATTTTCCCTATAATCTGTTCACCCCATAAGATGAGAGGGAGTTGAGGAAAACTCACCCAGATAGTTACCACTCACATGACATCCTCCTTTAGAGAGAATTTAGGACTCCATTCATGTAAGAACATAAGCTTGCGGAAAATGGTGTAAGGCCCTCTTTTCAACACGGTATCCTTGTCTTCCTTTGTCCGAAACCTAATAATGAAATAACCATCTTAATTATAATACAGTTTAGGTGGCACAACAAAGTTCCATGTTCTCATCATGAAGTTCTTCACTCCATTCGTAGTCAGTTCTCCGCCCAGAACATACATAATGAGGGTGTTATCCCAATATTTCCTCTCTATGGCCACACATGCCTCTTCAATGACCACCTCAATTTCACCATTGACTACCTTAGGCGTTGTATATTCCAGGCCAAGCCCATTGTTTGGAAATCGGTTTCCCCAAATTACATCAACCCAAGCAATGTCCCTAATAGGTTCTTATAAGATTTCTTCATCACATCTTTCCTCCGTAAGGGATTCAAGATTCTGTTTAGCAAGTTGTTGAGTTGGTTCCCCTTTGTGAAAATCTGCTCCATTGAATCGATTATTTGTTTCCTCCGCCTTCTTTTCTGATAGAGGTGTGAAGACCCTCAGCCCCGCAAGGGGTGACGCTGCCACCTGTTTCTTTGGTCGGCCACACACCTTACCCATTGTTGCCTTCTCCTTTGAGCCTTTAAACCATGGGCTTCACCTTAGCTCATGCAAGGTCCCCGATCCTAAAACCAGGAGTTTAAACCGAAACCTGAACAGAGTTAACCCTAGATTGCCTCATCGAAGATGGTTTTGAACTCACCAGAAATCATTTTTCTTAGCTGCCAGAAATCACCCTTCACACAATAAGATTCACTTTTTAGATGAGACTTCTATTTGAGGTGACAATTGAATCAATTAAGACACAATCTATCAATTTATATACATCGATTAATCCAATCCATCCAACATATTTGAATGATCCAATAGATTATTTTTATCATATGCTTTAAATCCATTAAATCATTTAAAAATAATAAAAATATCAGATTATTTTCAAAAATAAAGAAAATCAGATTTTTTTACGGAAATAATAAAGATCGAGTTTATTTTTCAAAAATAAAGAAAATCCAGATTTTTAAGGAAATATAGAAAATCAATTTTTTCTGGAAATAAAAAAACTATTTTTTTTGGAAAAATAGAAAATCGAGTATTTATTGGAAATACAAAAAATATTTTTTTTTTGGAAATATAAAAAATCATATAGAAAATAGTGTTTTGTAAGGAATACACAAAATCGGGGTTTTGTTGATAATATTGTAAATCAAATTTTTATCTGAAATATAGAAAATGAAGTTTATTTTACAAAAATACAAAAAATTGAGTTATTTTTTTCGAATGCTGAAAACCAGTTTTTTTAAATACAAAAAATCAAGTGTTTATTTTTCATAAATACAAAAAAACCGAGTGTTTATAAAAAATATAGAAAATCACGTTTTATTTTAGAAATACAGAAAATATAACTTTATACAAAAAATATTGAAAATCATGTTTTTAATTGAAAATATAGAAAATTGAGTTTTTTTTAAAATAGATAAAATCAAGTGTTTAATAGAAATACATAAAATCATTTTCTTTCAAAAGTACAAAAAATTGAGTTTTTTTTTAAATCCAGAAAATCGAGTTTTTGTTTTTATCGGAAATACATAAAATTGAGTTGTTATCAAAAACATAGAAAACTGGGTTTTTTTTATGTCCAGAAATACTGAAAATCTAGGTTTTATGACAAATTCAAAAAATCAAGTTTTTTTTTGAAATTACAGAAAATCAATTTTTTTTAAATACATAAAGTGAAATTCTTTTTGGAAATATCGAAAATCGAGTGTTTATAAAAAATACAGAAGTTCTATTTTTATAAGAAATACAAAAATACAATTCTTATCTTTCTCATTTGTATTGATAAAATTCTGTTAATGACCAAGACATTAATTTGCCTAAAATCAAAAGTGTTGAGAATATTTCTTCTAATTCAATTATTTACGATATTGTATAAATAAAATTGAATTTATATTAAAAGAAAATCACATGAATTCAATTCACTTGATTTCATTCAAAAATATTTAATATAAACATTTTAAAATATTTTAATTAATGGACGTCTAAAGAGAAGTTTACGTTAACTTGAAAAGATTTGGTTTGATATTTATTATAGCCATCAATAAAAAATGTCAACTATACGGTAAAGGGAAACAAATTAATTATTTATATTCATTATTAACTTATTTACTAGGTTAAAAATTAAATTAATTAATAGAAAAATATTTTAATTATTGTTTTAAATTGAAGGTTAAATAAAATAAATTTCTAATTGATTTTAACAAAATATTAATAAAATATAATTACTTCTATTAATTTTAATAATTACGACTTGAAGAAGGTTTTGAAAATTTGAACTAAAAATCATATTAAGGTTTTGGATATAGAATTTAGTAGAAACATATATTATTTAGAGTCTTTTTAGTAAAACCCAAAAAGAGCTTTACATTTTTAGTTTTTAAATTTTTAGCTCATATAAATGAAAAAAATTTGTTTCATACCTATCATTTACATTTTAGATTGTAGCTTCCTTAATATTTTATTTAGTAAGTTAATGCGCATATATATATATATATATATATATATATATATATATATATATATATATATATATATATATATATATATATATATATATATATATATATATATATATATATATATATATATATATAGATATATATAATTCAAAATGGTTTTATCTTCCATTTATGTTTTGATGCTTCTCCATGCTTGCAAACTATTGACAAAGTTTTAAAAATTGATTTTTGCATAATGATGCATCCACATCAATTTTCCATGCATACAAAGACAAAAATTCATTCACATTTTCTCACCCTTAGAAATACCTGATCGTCGAGCCTTCAATCTTATTTCCGGACACTTAAGGTAATGTTATTTGTTTTCATCTAATTATTTCAGGATATTTACAAAAGGAAATAAAGAAGAAATTTTTAGTTTTTTTATTATTGTGCTTGAAAAGACTGTGAGTTTTGCTTTTATGTATATCCAGGTGCAATGAGTAAATTTAAGGTTACATATTTTTGAGTAACAAGCAATATTTTCAGTTTGAATGAGACCAAATATCTTTCCGCTAAAATCAACCAAACAACTATTTAATATTGTCATAGTATCAGAATTATGCTCATTAAATTTTAGATAAATTAAACATTCATAGTTATGGGTTCTTATTATTTTCTTTTACTTGAACTTGGTGATGTATATTTTTGTTAAAATGAAGTTATTTGTTGAAATATTAGTTTTTAAATTTAATGAAAATTTGTACACTTGATATATTCAATAAGAATATTTATTTTTTATTCACACTGAAGTTAGAAAAGAATGGTTCAGTTCCATGTAGTTTTTTTTTTAAGTTAAGTTCTGGTATAAAGTTGTTGTTCACAAATTTTTTGTGTATTTATCTGTGTTTGATAATGTATGAGTGCCTAACATTTCTCTAATTTTTATCTTGCTAAGAAAATAATATGATTATTTATAATATTGTAGATGATTTTCCGTTAAGTTGACTCTCCAATGCTGTATGCGTTGACCAAGCCACTTTCCAAGACTCGGACAAACATACATAGTGATACTGACTTCATCTCCAAACCAATTGTATGGGCATGGTGGGCCTTGGGCTTGGTGGGCCTTTAGTTTATTATGAGTCATTATACTTTGGTTTAGGAGTTACATGTTATTTGACTTTGCGGCGTTTGTCTCACCCGCCACCAGTGGTTACTAGAGGTGACAATTGAATCAAATAAGACAAAATCCATCCAATTCATTCACTAAAAAATTCATCCAATTCATACAAGATAATAAAACTAAGTTAATGGATTGGATAAAATCTATCAATTTATATACATCGATTAATCAAATCCCTCCAACATATTTGAATGATCCAATGGATTATTGCTATCATATGCTTTCAATCCATTAAATCATTTTAAAAAATAATAAAATCACATTATTTTCAAAAATATAGAAAATCAGATTTTTTTTTTCGAAAATAATAAAAATCGGGTTTTTTTTCTCGAAAATCAAGATTTTTAAGGAAATATAGAAAATCAAATTTTTCTGGAAATAAAAAAATGATTTTTTTTTTGGAAAAACAGAAAATCGAGTATTTATCGAAAATACAGAAAATATATTTTTTTTAGAAATATAAAATATCGAGTTTTTCTCAAAAGTATAGAAAATTGTGTTTTTATAAGAAATGCACAAAATCGAGTTTTTGTCAGAAATATAATAAATCGAGTTTTTATCCGACATATAGATAATGAAGTTTTTTTTACAAAAATACAAAAAATGGAATTATTTTTCGCGAATGCTAAAAATCAATTTTTTAAAATACAAAAAATCAGGTTTTTTTCCTAAAAACTAAAAATCGAGTGTTTATTAAAAATATAGAAAATCAAGTTCTTTTTTAAAAAAACAGAAAATATAATTTAATAATACAAAAAATACAGAAAATCAAGTTTTTAATTGAAAATATAGAAAATCGAGTTTTTTTTTAAAATAGATAAAATCAAGTGTTTAATAGAAATACATAAAATCATTTTTTTCAAAAGTATAAAAAATCTAGTTTTTTTATAAAATACAGAAAACTGAGTTTTTCTCTTCATCGAAAATATATAAAATTGAGTTGTTATCATAAACATAGAACATTGGGTTTTTTTTCTCCAGAAACATTGAAAATCTTGGTTTTAAGAGAAATAAAAAAAAAATCAAGTTTTTTTTTTTAAATTAGAGAAAATCATTTTTTTTAAATACATAAAATCAAATTCTTTTCAGAAATACCAAAAGTCGAGTGTTTATCAAAAAATTCTGAAAATCAATTTTTATCGGAAATACAAAAATACAATTTTTATCTTTCTCGTTTGTATTGATAAAATTTAGTTACTAACCAAGACATTAATTTGCCTAAAACAAAAAATGTTGAGAATATTTCTTCTAATTAAATTATTTACGATATTATATAAATAAAATTGAATTGATATTAAAAGAAAATCAAATGAATTCATTTCACTTGATTTCACTCAAAAATATTTAATATAAACATTTTAAAATATTTTAATTTATGGATCTCTAAAGACAAGTTTACGTTAAGTTGAAAAGATTTGGTTTGATATTTATCATGGCCATCAATAAAAAAAATCAACTATATGGTAAAGGTAAATAAATTAATTATTTCTATTCATTATTAACTTATTTACCAGGTTAAAATTAAATTAATTAATAGAAAAATATTTTAATTATTATTTTTTAGTGAAGGTTAAATAAAATAAATTTCTAATTGATTTTAATAAAATATTTATAAAATATAATTACTTCTTTTAATTTTAATAATTATGATATGGAGAAGGTTTTGAAAAGTTGAACTAAAAATGATATTACGGTTTTGGATGGAAAATTTAGTAGAAACATATATTATTTAGAGTCTTTTTGGTAAAACCCAAAAAGAGCTTTACATTTTTAGTGTTTAGATATTTAGTTCACATAAATGAAAATTTTTTGTTTGGTACCTATCATTTACATTTTAGATCGTAGCTTTCTTTAATAATTTTCTCGTTTTTTTCTTTCCAGTTATTTGAAGTAGCTTTTAATTTATAAACTTTTCTTTCATGTAAGTCCTATTATTTTAAACAAAAATCATTCTTTAATGTTAAATATATTATCTTATATTTATATATTGTTTCATCTTTTATATAAAATATTAAACTTAATTAACCTATTGAATGCGTTGTAGAAAATATGTAAGTTTAATACCTCTTCGGGTCCAACATGATCAATAAGATTTCGATAAACTACTATTGCGTTTCTAGGGAATTTGTTGTAATTCATCCCAGGAATAGACCAGCTACATAGAAAAAATGGGTTATAAATTAATGCACTGCATGTCTCGGTATATAATATGTAAAATTTATGGTTTCGTAATCTTACTTTGTAGCGAGGGGGAAGATGAATGGCCTTGTGTTGCGGGGGGCGAGTGTCGGCATTCTCGACCAGCACCATGTCTATAGCAAAAAGGCGCAAGAATAGAAAGAACAACTATCGTTCGATGCATTTTTACACAAGGAACTATACAGATGGGCCAAAACAGTAGAACCCCAACTATATGTGTTTATTTTATCAAATTGTCTTAACATGGGTAAATACATGATATTAACAGTATTACCCATTGTTTCAGGAAATAAAAATAGCCAAATAATATCATTATCTAACACCGAGCTTTCATAATTTTTTCTTGCTCGGTAGAGTTTTCGGTTATTATGAGACTACTATGATATTCTCTAAGAAGACGGAGATTAATACCTTGGCCTCTAGACCCTTGTTCAAATAAAGAGACTCCCAAAAGTTCCTCGCATATGGCGTTGTGTTGGTTGACTCGGTCATTGACAACCTTACCATCGATCGGTAGACTAAAGAACATGTACACGTCCTTTAGTATGACTGTACATTCACCACATGGAAGATGAAAGGTGTGAGTTTTGGGTCTCCATCTCTCCACTAATGCAAGAATAATTTTACAGTCAACATGGTAATTGACCATGTTAAGTAACGGACCAAAACCGACATGTCGCAAGTACAAATCAATTTGAACGTCGTAAGGGACATACTCATGGACACGACAACGAAATCTTTTAACGTCCTATTAAAAACATGAATTTTGTATAAGAAATACAAGATTTACGTATAACAATCATAAGAATGAAGGGAAAAAAATTTGTCGGCAAAAAATAGGTATTGAGGAAAATACACTTACAAAGGTTTCAATGTTTTTCGGAGTTCCTCTATGTTGATCACCCATGGTCAAGAGAGACATTTTTTATTGATTACTCTTGTGTTGTTGTTGATACTTCAAGAAAGAAATAGTGTGTGAGTTATGATTGTGATGAACATATATGGTGAATGTTACATGTATTTATAGGAAAATCTTGAAGAACACTTGGCATGCAAGAGATACACATAGGCGCCACACTAGGTGGCGTGTGCTCTTCCTTAGTACACATAGGCGCCACACTAGGTGGTGCATGCTCTCTATGATACACATAGGCTCCATTCAACATGGCTTGTTGCTTTTTGCATGCATGTAAACCTGCAACATGGCAGGGATCAGATGGCATGCATGCAATTTTGTTGTACAATAACAAGCCACCCTAGGTGGCACATGCATGCAAAAATAGGAGGATAATCCACCCTAGGTGGCACATGCATGTAAATATAGGAGGATAAGCCACCCTAGGTGGCGCATGCATGCAGAATATAGAGTACATCCCATATTTTCATCATTCTATTTAATCGCCTATGTAGGGTGCATTACTAGTACACATCCATAACTCACAAAAAACAAAACTCAACAACATGGATCATTCACAAAATTACACTACTATTTCCCATATTAATTGTGAGACGTTCAACTGCGATAGCTTAGGTTTTAATTTCTGTAATACCAATTTTATCCGCTTTCGGTTAAACAAGAAATCAAGTTTTGCACGTTCCAAAGATAGACTAGAAGCCAAATTGCAGTGTGGTCCAGTTTACCAAATTATTTACAAGTCCCCATTTCTATTTGACAACAACCAAGTCAAATTTTATCGACTTAAGGTGCGTGACTATGATGACATTCGAAACATGTTTTGAACTCATGAACAATTCGGGTTTGATGAGATTGAGCTGTATGTTTTATTATAGTAACCAGATCAATCTCAGGTGGTAGATCCTTCTCAAGAATTTGAAGAAGAGGATGAATCTAACGAGGACAACCATCCCAAAGTCGATGTTATTGACCAAGAAGAACAAGATGATGAGGCAATGATTGATTTTATGGTCAATAATGACGCTGCAGAACAAGAGCATGAACATGTACCTGCAAGTCATGCGTACGACCCTCCGTTTCACATGACGAACTTGAACTTGGGGGAAGATGAACTAGCCTCAAATATCTTTCACAATCCTTATATGCAGATCGAAGGGGCCTTAAAAGTTGGACACAGATTTCAAACAAAAGAGTGTCTTAGAGCTATCAAAAAATACCACATGGAAATTTTAGCATACTTCACGGTAGATAAAAATAATTCATGGAGGTACATTATTTCATGCTGTCAAAAACCAATTTTCCCTTTTCGGTTAACTGCATCTTACAGGAAGATAAGTGATTCATGGGAAATAGGTTCCATTGATCCACTCCACACTTGCATCACCACCGTTCTGACACAGGATCATCGGAAACTTAGTTCTCAACTAATATGTCAAGAAATCTTGCCTCTTATTAGCAAGGATCCATCATTAAAGGTGAGTATAATTATTTCTCATATCACTACAAGATTCAATTATACTCCCTCTTACAGGAAGGAATGGATCGGGAGGACTAAGGCAGTTGAACTTGTGTACGATAATTGGGAGGAATCGTACAAAGAACTTCCAAGATTTTTGGTGGAACTCAAATATTATGCTCCAGGAACTGTTATAATTTTGGAGACACTCCTGGCATTTACCCCAGACAGAACTCGTGTTAGTGGAAATGGAATATTTCATCGATTGTTCTGGGCGTTTGAACCATGCATCAAGGGTTTTGCATTTTGCAAACCTATTATACAGATTGATGGAACTTGGTTATACGGGAAGTATAAAGGAACATTACTCATGGCAGTGGCACAAGATAGGAACAATAATTTTTTTCCGATCGCCTTCACTCTAGTTGAAGGTGAGACAGGTGGTGCATGGAATTTCTTTCTGAAGAATCTCAGATTACACGTTGCTCTTCAACCCAACCTTGGTTTGATTTCAGGCAGACATCCATCGATTGTGAGTGCATACAATAACCCTGACAACGGTTGGCAGGACCCCCCTTTGAAACTTGTCTATTGCATTAGACATATCACACAAAACTTCATGCTCCATATCAAAGACAAGACACTTCGAAATAAAGTTATTAATGCAGGGTATGCCTTAACAGAACCGTCATTCTGACACTATCACGAAGAAATCCGGTTGGAAAACTCAGAAGCATTAAGGTGGATCGATAACATTCCAGTGGAGAAGTGGGCTAGGGCATTTGACAATGGTCAACGATGGGGACATATGACAACAAATTTGGTGGAATCATTGAACTCTGTATTCAAAGCCATCCGAAACTTACCAATTACTACTTTGGTTAGAGCAACATATTTCAGGATGGGGTCATTGCTTGACACAAGAAGTTCAAAATGGAGAGCAGTGTTAGAATTAGGGCAGTTGTTCACTGAGTGCACGATGAAAACATTTAACGAGGAGGCTGCGAAAGCAAACACCCATAGTGTCACCGTGTTTGACCGTATTAAAGGTTGGATCAGTGTACAATAGACAATGGATCATAATGAGGGGAGGTTAAGGGGATATTATCGGGTAGAACTAGATAGAGGTTGGTGTGATTACGAAAAGTTTCAAGCATTTCGCATGCCTTGCTCTCATGTCATAGCGGTATGTTCGCATGTTCGCTTGGACCCAATACAACATATATCCCTCGTGTACACGGTAAAGAGTGTTTTAAGTGTGTACATCAATATCTTCTGTGTTGGCAAAGGAGGATTATTGTCCTACTTATCAAGGGGACATTGTTTGGCACAATGAACAAATACGACGGAAGAAAAAGGGGCGCCCGAAAAACACTCGTATTATAACTGAAATGGATACGACCAATAAAGTGATAAGATTATGCAGTACATGTCGTCTTCCAAGACACAATCGAAAAAATTGTCCGAATATTGGGTCTAGCTCTGCAACCTAACTTTTTTATAGCAAACTTTCCAGAGTGTTTAATTTGTTGTACGCATTATATTTCAATTTAAATTCGTGTTATCATTTCGTGTTCAATTTATCATTCGATTACAACAAATTTCATATAATGACACAAAAAATTACAACACCACATACTCAGGACAACAATACAACAACATGATAAACAGACAAAACAACTAAACAAATCATAATATCTAAGAGATAAAAACCATTAATACAATATCGTCTGGTCCAAGCATCATCATCATGAAATCAACGTCGCACCTCACCTTTTTCCATGATCGACTTACTCTATTTTCGTTTCTCACTATGATGTGCCTTTCTATTTTTCTGATTTGTTCACCTTCAGGAATGTCTCCATCGAACCAGCGAATCAAGTGCCTCTGGAAATGCTCGAACGTCTGCGTGTTCCAAGGTTTGATCTTCACCAGAGGCTTTGTCTTTGAAGAAATAACACGTGCATCTCTTTTGATCAGTGAAAACATTGGCAAGGGAGTTGAAGACATTTTCTAAGAGTTATGTAACAAATAGTGTGGAAAAATGAAGAGGATGGGTGGTTGCATTTATAGAAAATACAATAACACTGTCAAGCCAAGGAGGGTGGCGCCTCCTCTCTAAAAACACATGCATGTGCCATACTGCATGGCTTTACAGAGGAGGACAAGCCATGCAGTGTGGCGTCTCCGCTTAAAAATGCATGCATGCTCCACAAAGTACCTACTTCTCTGTGTGGCGAAATATTTTTGTTTGAAAAGTGATCATTTTAATAAATTTTTTGAAAAAAAATGGTTATTTGGAATTTTTTTTTTAAAAAAGTGATTATTTAAAAAAAAATTCATCCAATTCACTTGATTTCACTCAAAAGTATTTAATATAAACATTTTAAAATATTTTAATTTACGGATCTCTAAAGACAAGTTTACGTTAACTTGAAAAGATTTGGTTTGATATTTATCAAGGCCATCAATAAAAAAAATCATTTATATGGTAAAGGGAAATTAATTAATTATTTCTATTTATTATTAACTTATTTACTAGGTTAAAAATTAAATTATTTAATAGAAAAATATTTTAATTATTATTTTTAAGTGAAAGTTAAATAAAATCAATTTCTAATTGATTTTAATAAAATATTTATAAAATATAATTACTTCTTTTAATTTTAATAATTACATTTTGAAAAGTTGAACTAAAAATGATATTAAGGTTTTGGATGTAGAATTTAGTAGTAACATATATTATTTAGAGTCTTTTGGTAAAACCCAAAAAGAGCTTTACATTTTTAGTTTTCAGATTTTTAATTCACACAAATGAAAAAAAAATTGTTTGGTACCTATGATTTACATTTTAGATTGTAGCTTTCTTTAATAGTTTTTGCGTTTTTTTCTTTCCAGCTATTTAAAGTAGCTTTTAATTTATAAACTTTTGTTTCATGTAACCTCTATTATTTTAACCAAAAATCATTCTTTAACGTTAATATATTATCTTATATTTATATATTGTTTCATCTTTTATTTTGTAAGTTAATGCACACACGCACATACATATTTATTTTATATATATATATATATATATATATATATATATATATATATATATATATATATATATATATATATATATATATATATATATATATAATGTTGGAAATCCACCAAATTTTATGATAAATTTCTATCACAATGACAATTTAATTATGAGACAAACAAAGAAAAGAAGACAAGACAAATAATTTCTGCAGAGTTTCTCTCTGCTCACAAACTGTGAAAACTTTCTTATTCACTTTGCAATTGTAAAATACTGTGAATGACTTGCTTACAAAAATAGGGGTTACTCCCTCTATTTATAACTGAGCTTACACCCTAAGCTCAAAGCCCAAAATATCTTTTTGTTACTAAATCAAATCTAATTTATTCTAGACTTAAATCAAATCTATTTAAATCTAAAACAAATCAAATCTTTTCGACGCATAGTTTCGACACACTGGATTATAATTTAACACACCGCCTAATTCATTGTGTCTAAACTATCTATGTTCATCATGGCTCTTAGCTTTCTGAATACTTCGACTTGCACTCCCTTCGTCATGATGTCTGCAATCTGATTCTCAGTTCTGCAGTGTTCCAAATTCATCTTCCCATCTGCTACCTGCTCTCAAAGATAATGGAATCTCATTTCGATGAGCTTACTTCGACCATGTGCTATTGGGTTCTTCGCCAGATTGATAGCTGACATGATGTCGATCTTCATGGTAATTGCTCCATAATCTTTCCCTGTTATCTCTTCGACCAAGTTCACCATCCAAGTTGCTTGACATGCACAAAGAGAAGCAGCTATGTATTCTGCTTCGCATGATGATAATGTCACTACTGGTTCCTTTCTTGAATTCCAATCAACTGGTGCACCACCTAGCATAAACACATATCATGTTGTTGACTTTCGATCTTCAGCATCACTACACCAACTCGAATTAGTGTATCCCACTAACTTGCATTCTTTTCCTTTATCAACTGCAGGAAACAAAATTCCATAATCGAAAGTTCCTTTGAGATGCCTTAGTATCCTCTTCACTGCTGCTAGATGTGATACCTTTGGCTTCTGCATGAATCTACTTACCATAGCTATACTATATGCTAAGTCAGGCCTTATATGACAAAGGTATCTCAATGATCCAATAAGTCTTTTGTATTGGGTTGGATCAACATCATCTTCATCTGCATCTTTTGACAGTTGCAGTCTTGGTTCTGCAGGTGTCGAAGTTGAGTTGCATTCTTCCATCTCAAACCTCTTGAGAATTTCTCCTGCATATCTTCTTTGATGCATCATCAAACCTCTACTGCTCTTGTAGAATTCGATACCAAGGAAATATGAAATCTCACCCAAATCAGACATTTTGAATTCTTTGCTGAGATCACCTTTGAAGTCTTCGATATCACTTTTACAACTACCTGTTATCAATAAATCATCTACATATAAACATAGTATAAGCAATTTAATCTTGATTCTTCTTACATATACTCCATGTTCAGTTGTGCACTTCACAAATTCCTTCTCCCTTAGAAAACTATCAATTTTCTTATTCCAAGCCCTTGGAGCTTGTTTCAATCCATACAGGGCTTTATGTAGCCTGTACACCTTTCTTTCTTCGTCATGTTTCACAAACCCAACTGCTTGTTTAACATAGACTTCTTCATCTAAGGGTCCATTTAGGAATGCAAACTTCACGTCCATCTGACATATGTGGCAACTGTTTATTTCTGTTGGACCAACAACCAACCTGATTGTTTTGATCCTAGCAACAGGTACAAAAACTTCATCGAAGTCTATTCCTTCTTTCTGTAGAAATCCTTTCGCCACAAGTCTTTCTTTGTGTCGAGTTACTTCACCTTTCGAATTCGTTTTCACTTTGTATACCCACTTGACATCAATTGCCTTCTTTCCTTGAGGAAATTCGACAAGTGACCAAGTGTTGTTATCTTCGATAGACTTTACTTCTTCGTTCATTGCTTTCATCCACTTCGAATCCTTTAATGCTTCAGCTGCATTAACGGGTTCGAAATCTGCATAGAAAGCATAATGTACCAGATCACCTTCATTATCTATTACATCATCTGATGTAATCACACAATCTTGCAATCTTGCAGGCATGCGTCTTGTTCTTTGAGGCCTGCTTGTACTTGGTATATTTGCTGGTTCCTCTTGTCAAACTTCTCTTTCGACTTGAGTTTCTGGCTCTTCAAGAAGGATTCCCACTGAATCTTTCTTGATAATTTCAGTCCAATCCCATTCTTTAAACTCATCTATGATCACTTCCCTGCTGATCACAATCTGCTTTTTCACTGGATCGAACAACTTGTAGCCTCCTGTCGAATGATATCCAACTAGAATCATTTGACTTGACTTATCATCAAGTTTTCTTCTCAACTGATCTGGCACATGTCTATGTGCAATAGATCCAAATACCTTCAGATGACTCAAGTTAGGCTTCACACCAGACCAACATTCTTCTAGAGTAATTCCTTCTAGCTTCTTTGTAGGACATTTGTTCAAAATGTATGCTGCGGTCGAAACAACTTCACCCCAAAACTCTTTAGGTAAATTCTTACCTTTCAACATACTTCTCACCATATTCATGATGGTTCGATTTTTCCTTTCTGCAATTCCATTTTGTTGTGGAGTATAGGGTGGCACCACCTCATGCACAATCCCTTCCTTTTCACATAATTTGTCGAAGTCTTTCGACACATATTCTCCACCACCACCAGTTCTCAAAACTTTGATCTTTCGACCACTTTGTCTTTCGACCATGGACTTAAACTTGGTAAATACTTCGATCAGTTCACTTTTCTTCTTGATCAGGTAAGTCCATAGATTTCCACTGAAATCATCTATGAATGTAACAAAGTATCTGTTACCTCTCATCGAATCCACCTGGATTGGTCCACATACATCAGAGTATATGACTTCAAGACTAGCCTTTGATCTGCTTCCTGCATCCTTGCTGAAGCTATTATTATGTTGCTTCGCCTGCACACATTCCTCATATACCTCATTTGGAATGTCAATTTATGGCAATCCTGAAACTATATTTCTTCTCTTCAAATCTATGATGTCTCTGAAGTTGAGATGGCCTAGTCTATAATGCCATATCCATTCATCTCTGCTAGCTGCAGTCGAAAGGCACTTGTGCTCCATAACATTTATTTCAATCTTGAAGGTTCGATTCTGAGACATAGGAGCCTTCGAGATTAATCTCCCATTTGCATCAATGACTCTCATCATTTTATCTTCGATTGACACTTTATAATTCTTTTCGACCAACTTCCCTATACTGAGCAAATTGCTCTTAATGCATGGTATGCACAACACATTGGAGATTACTGACCTTTTGCCATCTTTCCTCATAATCATAACATAACAAATACCTTCAGTTGCTAGGGTATTGTCATTTGCAAATTTTACCATATTTTTCATTGAGGGATTTATATTGACGAACCAGTCTTTCCTTCCAGACATATGTGATGAACATCCTGAGTCCAAGTACCATTGGTCCTTGAATCTATCTTCATCTCTTGTTGTGACCATCAGCATCTTCTCTTCTTCTTCTTCATGTTTTGCAAGATTTGCATCATTTTCTTGATTCTTTCGTTTTTCTGGACAATCACTCAAATAGTGACCATACTTCTGACAATTGTAACATTGAATGTGACTCTTATCATGTTTTCGACCACCACCTCTTCCTCTATTTGCAACACCACCTCTTTGGTTTCCTTGGTATGTGTTGTACCCCAAAATTTTCCCTCTCATTTTATCAAGATTCTCTTTACAAGACTTCTTGGACTCAAGACCAGATTAGGGTTTGCTCAGCTCAAGACATCTCCTTGCATTGATGACCTGAAATTAGGGTTTGAGTTTGCACAAGGATTTTTGGACTTTCAATGCCTCATGTGACTTTCATACTTCATGTTGGACTCCTAAGATTGCTCATACCAAGTTTCAATCCTTGAATCACATTTTTGACCAATCAATTGGACAGTTGACCTAAAAATCAATTGTATTGGGGAAAAAGTCAACCATGGCCAATTTACAATCAAAACTCATATATTTTGACCCACATCAACATTATAGACTCATATGAATCATTTGATCAAGTTTGGACCACAACTCCTCAAGAAATTTGATCAGATCAACATAAGGGAAAAATGATCATTTTTAGGGTTTTGACTGAAGAAGGGCAATTTCTGATTTTTGTTTACCTATCCAATGGCCAATTGGGTTCAAGCATGGATGAAAGGACTCAATTACATTATCTTGACCTAATCACAAGGTTCAAAAGATCTCAAATGCACAAGATTGACAGATGAATTTTCCAGTCAACTGATCAAAAATCAACTGTACACTGAAAAGTCAAACTTTGACTTTTTGGTCAAAATCAAGTACCAAGGGTCATATTTCATCAAGATGTGTCAAAAAATGAAACTTGTTCACCAATAAACCTAATTTTGAAAATTAGGGTTTTAATTTGAAATTTTTCATAACTTAAAAATTTTCTAAGTTATGAAAATTTCTTTTTTTTTCCCAACTTTTTCACCATGATTCAATTGGATTCAAAGAAAACTTCCAACATGAAAGTTGTAGTCCCCCACAAAATGTACAACTTTTATTCACAAAGTTTTCTCAAATGATGCTTGGATCTCAAGTTATGATTTTGTGAATAAGGGTCCATAAACTTTTTCACTTAGTGAAATTTTGCCCTATTTTAGGCAGGATTTTGACCTAACTTCATGGCAACTTTTCACCTAGTTTCAAGAGGAATCGCAAGTTTCATTTCAAATATGGATTGTAGAGAATGTTACAATATTTCCAAAATGTCAAATAACTCTCCAAGATCATTTATGGTTAGGGAGAATCGAAGAAATGAAAATGGCAATTTGTCACTTTTTGTTCAAGGCATTTTCACATTGGTTCAAGTTGCAAATTTGTCCTAAGCATGCTTGTACTTGGTTTTAATGGTCCTAATCCCTTCTACACTCCATAATTAAATGCAAACACATTGGATAATGGCCTTGTTCTGACTTTTGAAGCATTGCACATTGAATTAATCCAAAAATGGCATAAAGTTCACATTGCTACTTTGATAAAGCTTGCTTTTTGCAACTTTGTTAATCTTGAGCCATGGACCTGATATTTTTCTACAAACAAGATCCACAAACATCAGGAAAAGTGTACCAACCCTCTACATCCCACGAGCTAGCAAGTACAACCTTTGGCATTGTTACTTCTAACTTTTCTTCAAAAGCAAGCAAACTTGCAAAAGTCAAGTAAGCTTGTGTATCTGTTAAAACCAAGACTTTGTATCATTTCACACGATCTGAGAACATTGTAGCAAGCAGAATACACAAATTGCCAACAGCTCAAACACCCTAAAACACAAAAAACCCTATTTCTTCCCAAAACAGGGCAGCTTCTGCAAATCTCAAGCCATTTCCATTTTGCCTCGTGCGTTTTGCTTTGAATCACTTCAAACACATTACATACATCCCATACAAGCTATCCAGGTCCATGTCTTGCAACTGTGAGCTCATTTTCACACTTCACCATTTTCATTTTGAAGGTTTGCAGGTTTACTCGTGCAAGGATTTTCAGCCATCTACAAGACAAGCTGAGCATCGGGAAAGCTTGAAGGAACTTCAAGCAAGCTCACAAGAACTTCAGGCCTCACTCAAAGTGCCCACATTGCCATATCCAAACTTAACTGAACAAGGTATTTGTCAAGTTTCTATCTCTCTATTTAGGCATCATTAAGCTTAGGTTTGTGAAGCAAAAATGTAGTCTTTAAGTTGCTTGAGCTGTGCATATGCATAGTTTGTATTTATATTAACTGAGCTAGGAGTATTTGGTTGTTGAAGTTCATGAAAATTTTAGGTAAAAAATTAGGGGTGATAAAATTCTCCTTGATCTTTTAGAGTTAGGTCATGTTTTTTATATCATTAGAATCGTGAGTTAACATGCTACAAGTTTCATGTTGGAAGATTTTGTTTTTATGCACGTATGCAAGAGATACAGGTTAAAGAAGAACGCGTGTGTTTTGGCTATCTGGAGGTCAGGGACGAAGTTGTCCTGGGCCAGGGCCTTGGGCCTGTTTCTATTCACACCACCCCTTTTGCTTTTGCACCCCCTGATCATATTTTTATATTTTTTGTATTTTTTTGTATAATTTATATTTTCTGACTTTATTTATTTTTTCTGAACATTTAAAATCACAAAAAATATTTTCTTTATTTTTTGCATTTTATCATTTTTTTTAATTTTTTTTTTTTGCATAATAAATAATTTGTTAAGCTTTTACACTTTATTTTCTTAATTAAAACTTGTAAATAATTTGAAAATATTTAACATTTTTATTTTTATTATTTATACACTTAGTCAATTTTTTAACATTTTGTATATATTATTATTATTTTTCTTGAACAAAAATGAATAAATATATAATAGAAAACATAATTTCTTTAAAACAAAAATTAGGGTTTCCCCTTCCAAAAATAATCACAGTATTTTTTCTCATTTTAGACTTAAATAAACTTATTTTTACATACATAAAATTAACACAAAAACATCTTTTGCATATTTACATTTTTATTGCATATTTAAATAATTGTTTATTTATTTATTTGTATAATAAATTCAATTTGGTTGTAATAGTTTTAGGGTTTTATTTTGTGCAAATACCCCCCTATTCAAACTTTTATCCCCCTTCCCATAATATTGTTGTAATAGTCTAGATTTACTTTACGCATTTTATTGCTTTCATATACCATGATAGTAAATTAGGGTTTTGTATGCAAAGACCAAAAATCAAACAAATAGCATGACTTAATACAAGACAAAAATGTATGAAAATGACAACACAATGCACACAAGCACCCTCTAGGGTTTCATCCACTTTGTTGACTTAAAACATGGCCGTGATATGCATGCAAGGTATTTTGGAAAAACAAAACAAAAACAAAAGATCATAGTCCCTCGATGATGCTCGACAAGGTTGCCTAAAACAAATGATCTTAGTCCCTCGGAAAAAATGCCAAGATACCTAGCAAACATTGCTATCATGGCTATACGATGACCCGCGCCCGTCCCGTTTAACATCCAAAGATAGGGTTGCCTACCAAAACAATGGTAGGTCAATAACATCAAAGGAATAAAAACTGTACAAGAAAGAATTTTGAGTAGGTAGATAAGCTTCTAGTTACTTGATCAACTTGTAAACATCCTTTCTATTTTCAAACAAACACACACAATTTCAAAAACATTTTCAAACAACTTTCAAAACATTGAAACATTTTTCAAAAGACAAACATCTTTGTATACGTTCTTACGAATGAGAATCATTACAAAGATCTCCTAAACAAAGGCCTCTTTTAAAAATACTTTCAAAACCACACAAAGCACCATTTCAAACAATTGGAAAAGCTAAGCAAGTGATCTAAACAAGTAACTAAGAGCCCATGGAAAACCATGGATGAAAAGGGTGCTAGCACCTTCCCTTTTCATAATCTACCCTCTGAACTCAAGAAAACATCTCAAAGGTCTTTCCTGTGCTTTTTTACCTTTCCTTTTGGATAAAATAAAAGTCGGTGGCGACTCTTGCTAAACCGCGACATTTTGCAAACACAAACGCAAACCTCAAGTCAGTTCTCCCACCGTATCACAGAACTGGCGACTCTGCTGGGGAAGACTTTAAAAGTGGGGTTACCTTAGGGTTTAGATCACATTTACTTGCTTACCTTGTTTGCTTTGATTGCTTTACATTTGGTTCCATTGTTTGGGTTTGAATCCTCCACCCGGATTTGGGGAAAACATTCATAGGTAAATAGCAATACATTGTGGAAACTGTACGGGGTATACCGATACGGTCTAAGAAATAGCTATATTAGTGTGACATATTTGTGGGTACCGGTAGCCTTTGAGTCAATCAAAGAGAATACAGGGTCGCTGAGTGATGTCATGAAGCACTAATGGACTTTTAGAACCTTTACTTGACCATCTTGGCCTTTTAGGATGTAGTGAGATGACCGGCTTTGGTTCAGTCCGAAGTTGGTAGATACTCGATACTACACTCATTAAGGGTTGTTTTCTTGGAATATTTCGGTCTCCAGTAAAGTGGATAAACTGAAACAATGAACACAGAAAAAAATCCAGTGATATTGAGCTCCTTAGAACCCCGGTTACTATTTATAGGACAGGTTGAGCCAACTAAACTTCAAGAGGGTACTTACCTATGAAACCCCATGCAAGCCTGAACTAGGAACTTGTGTGACTTGCTTGTACATATACTTGTGCATACATCATGAACATCATGAAGCATCATTTGCATCCACTAACCATTTCAAGGATTTTGGATTTTCATCTTTGTTCTTGTTTTGTAGGCTATGGATTCACTCCGCAGGAAAACTATTCAGGTCAACCTTGTGAGAATTCCTCCTCAGCTTAAGGAGCTTGCTTCCAGGATTCCAGAGTATTCTCCATTCACTGAAAGACATGGTCGACTTCTCAACTTGGTCAACTCCAACATAGAGGAAGACATGGTTAAAGTTCTCTTCCAGTTCGTTGACCCCCTGCATCACTACTTCACATTCCCTGATTACCAGTTGGTTCCTACTTTGGAGTAATTTTCTTAACTCCTGAGGATTCCTATTCTCCATCAACTACCTTTCAACGATACGGAAAGAGATCCAAATCCTGAAGATGTTGCTCAAGCCCTACACTTGCAACCATCTGATGTCATAGGCCATTGGGAGACTAGAAGTGGTGTCAAGGGTTTCTTGGAAAAGTTTGTTTGAGAAGGTCCAAGAATGCTGGAATTCTCTAGACCTGCAAGCTTTTGAGGAGATTGTAGCTCTTCTCATCTATGGGTTGGTCTTGTTCCCAAACCCTGACCAGCTTATAGATGTTAATGTTGTCAAGATCTTCATGTCTCGGAATCCTGTGCCTACTTTACTTGGGGACATTTTGCACTCTTTTCACACTCGAACAATGAGGAAAAGAGGTGTTCTCATGTGTTGCACTCCTCTTCTGGCAAGGTGGTTTATTTCTCACCTTCCCCACTCAGTCTTGAAGAATGAGCAGGGTTTAAGGTGGTCACAATGGCTGATGACTCTTAAGCATTCTGATATTCATTGGTGTTCTCGGTCTAGAGAAAATGTTATCATCACTGACCGTTGTGGGGAATTCCCTAATGTTCCATTACTTGGAATTAGGGGAGGCATTACCTACAACCCTTGCTTGGCTCTCCGACAGTTTGGTTATGCTCGACGGGATGGCCCTCATGACATGCTTATTCAGGGTTTGGTCTTCGACTTCGACAACGACGATTAAGCTCTCCGCCAGAGATTCATCCGAGCCTGGAGAATGCCCAACAAAGTAGACAGCCAAACTTTGGGACACAAGAATTCCATCCCCCTCGAGCCTTACCGCAGGTGGGTACGAATCCGCGCCCAAAGTCTCATGATGCCCTATCCCTCTATTCTCCCAGTGATTATAGAGCCTGTTCAGGAAGGAGAGGTTACATACACCTTCCTACATCTTGACATGCCGACATCACTCGAAGATCTACAACAGAGTTGGATACAGCTCAAGGGAGAGCGTAATACTTTTGAAGCCAACTTCTACGAAAGCGAGAAGAAGGTTTTAGAACTTACCAGGCTACTACAAGAGGAGAGAACTCTTAATGCCTACATCGCACCAAAGAGGATGCGCAACGTCTTTTTATCCTAGAATTTTGTATTATTTTGCCAAGGCGGCATTGATGTACTAATCTCTATTTTATTAATATGACGTTTGTTCCTTTTTGTTTCAAACAAATTTGAAATTTCTGAACCCTTGAAAGAATTACATGAATACATATCATTCATCATATGCATAAACAGGTCTTCACACCAGGTTTCCTCATCCCTTTGTTGTTTATTTCAGCACCATGGATCTTGAACAAACGGTTAAAGACTTGCAAGCTCATAACTCACAATTCCAACAGCTGCTCTTGACCTTGGCCAAGGGGCAGGAGGAGCTCTAAACTCTGCTTGAGAAAGAGAAAGAGAAAAAGAATAAGAAGAGAGTTGGTGTGGCTACCCTGGGCAGAAGATTTGAAGGTCAAGCCAGAAAGGTCCTAGATTTTCCATCAACCTCTGAGGAAGGGGAAAGAAAGGGTAAAGAGACTGATGTGCCTTCAGATTCTGAAGCTGAAGAAGAGGAAGATGAGGACTACTCAGAATAACAATACCCTCCTGCAGATGACAAATACAAAAACCTGGAAGAACGTCTGGCAGCTATGGAGATTCAGAGAGTGCCTGGGATGGACTTTGAAGAGTTAGGGTTGGTGTCTGGAATAGTTATCCCTCCGAAGTTTAAAGTTCCACTGTTTGCCAAGTACGATGGGGTGTCTTGTCCCAAGATGCACCTACGATCTTATGTCAGGAAAATTCAACCACATTCTGCTGACAAAGATCCGTGGGTCCACTTTTTCCAGGACAGTTTGTCAGGAACGCAGCTTGATTGGTTATACCAGCTAGAGAGGTATGATGTGCATAATTGGGAAGATTTGGCAGCTTCTTTCTACAAGCAGTATCAATACAATATGGACTTAGCACCAACCCGTACTCAATTACAGAGTATGGGCATGGTCTCCAATGAAGGCTTCAAGGAATATGCCCAGAAATGGAGAGACTTGGCAGGACGAGTACAACCACCTCTATCTGAGAGGGAGCTAGTAGACATGTTCTTGGGAACTCTGTCAGGGCCTTTCTTTAATCACCTGATAGGAAGTTCTTCTGCGGGGTTCACTGAATTTATTCTAACTGGTGAGAGAGTTGAAGCTGGAATCAAGAGCGGGAAAATTCAAAAAGATACATCTACTTCTGCTGCCATCAGAAAGCCTTTTCCAGCAAAGAAGGAAGTATCAGCTGTCTACTCTCAAAGAGGTCAGGGAAGAGTCGAGCACCGACCAGCGGTGGGGGCCGTAATGATTCAGAAGTCTGCAGTTGATCAGCCCATAAACAATCAACCGAGAACCAACCAAACAAGGGTGGAAAGGCCTGTTAGGCAATTCACCAAGATAAACATGACTCCTGCTCAGGTTCTCCCCCATCTCTTGAAGTTAAACCTTGTAAGTTTGAAAGAGGCCCCGAAGAACCGGAATACAACTTCTCCTTACTACCATTTGAACTCCAAGTGTTCTTATCATTCAGATAGCCTGGGGCACGACACCAACAATTGTTGGGCCCTCAAGAATAAGATTCAGGATTTGATAGACGCTAAGGAAGTGGAATTTGACGCCCCTGAAAAGCCGAATGTAATCTCTGCTCTAATGCCAAGGCACGACCACAATGCCCATGCTATTGAAGAATGTCTTTTTGTTGCTACTATTGATGATTTGATAACTCCGCTACCGATAATCAAGTTGAATTTGCTGAAAGCTAGGATTTTCCCAGGTTGTGAATAAGATTGTTGCCTTTGTTCATCCTTACCAATCGACGGTCCGCTGTTGAAATTAGGCATCCAACGCCTAATGGATAACCAAGAAATCCTTTTTGAGAAGACTCCTGTTACATCGACTCCTGTCAATGATGTTTAAATAATAACCATATCCGCCAATCTTTCCAAGGTCTCCAAAAGACCTATTAAGATTACATCCGCTCCAAAGTTTGCACCTTTGAAGATAACCATGTCGGGGCCCATCACGTACAAGTCCGACAAATCAATACCGTGGAATTATGGTGGAGAGATCTACTACCACGATATTAAACAATTTGAATCAACTGAAGAGAGTTCTGATGAAGAGACTTCCGACATTGTAAACATTGCCGGAACAAGCAAAATCACCCGTAGTGGAAGAATTTTATCTCCAGAGATTGCCCCTCCAAAGGCAATCTTTGGACCCTCAGCTGCTCCTAAGGTTACCCCTGTACCGGTCAACATATCTGTAAGAACTCCAATCATTATTGAAGAAGTTATAACTCGTGCGGTTGTCCCCTCTGCTGCTGCTGATGATAGAGGGAAAGGGATCCAAGAAGAGCCCGTCAGGACGAGGGCTCAGCCTTTGGTCATCCCCGAGACCTCTCAAAAAGAAATGGAGGAGATTTTGAAAATAATCAAGAAAAGCGACTATGATTTTGTGGAACAACTAGGGAAAACCCCCTCAAAGATCTCTATGCTGGCCCTGTTGCTCTGTTCAGAAGCTCATGCTAAAGCTCTGATAAGATTTTTAAAGACGGCCCATGTGCTCCAGGAAAACTCTGCGGATCAGTTCAAGGAATGTGTAGCTAGCATAACAGCTGACAACGGTCTAGGGTTCTCCGATGCTGACTTAACATCTAAAGGGAGAAAACATAACGATGCTTTGCATGTCTCAGTGGAATGCAGAGGCACCACTCTAGCACATGTTCTGGTAGACATTGGTTCATCCTTGAACGTCCTGCCGAAGAAAGCCTTGGATAGACTGGATTGTGAAGGTTTAACTTTGAAGCCCAACAATATAATTGTCAGAGCCTTTGATGGTTCTAAAAGGATGGTTCACGGGGAGGTGGACATCCCGATCAAGGTGGGAACTGAAACCTTCAACTCCACATTCTATGTGATGGACATCCTTCCTTCCTATTCTTGCTTGTTGGGAAGACCCTGGATTCACAATGCTGGAGTTGTCACCTCCACTCTGCATCAAATGCTCAAGTACCCTGTCCAGGGGAAAATCATAACTGTTCATGGTGAAGAGGAATACATGATAAGCCATCTAAATTCTTTCCGCTATGTAGAATTGGATGGTGAATTCATAGAAACCCCTTTCCAGCATTTTGAAGAGGTAGCTCAGGAAATTGCGGCAACCAGGACAGTGGCTTCAGTACCCTTGATTATTAAACCTCTGCCTCAGATGTCATCTCTCAAAGATACAAAGGCTGTGATTGAAGAAGGAGGAAGCACAATTTGGGGGCAGCTTCCAGACTTTCCCTACAAATCAGATAAATTCGGCTTGGGGTTCACCTCTTCTGCTCAAAAGGCTGTACGCCACACCCGTGCTGGAGGGCCACCAGTGAAGATCACCCATCATGGAGTCAATGCATTGGAGGATAGTGAAGAGGAAAGCAGCTTTGAAGACTGGATATTCCCAACTGTTGACGGAGGGTTGTGCAATTGGGAAGCAAAAGACTTTGTTCTGATTACTTTCATACCGCAGTAATTTATCTTTCCAAACATTTCTGTTGGTCTGTAATAATTCTTAAACAATTCGTACACTTTTAGCCTTGTGTCTTACCCGAGGCACATAGGTCCATTTGTAAGGGTTTTGATTTTTTCATCTTCATATGCCATTTTAATGAATCATGGACGTTTTCACATATAAGCTTTTGTGTTCATTATCTTTCTTTTTACATTTTATTTGTTTAAAGGTGGCTATCCCTTACACACACCCACACTCACAAATGCAGGTACCCTTCCATTCCGGATTCCATGGGTAACAATTCTGCTATGGCCTTCAGTGACTCTGAAGATCTCGTCTACCAAGCCGAATACGAAGGTGAGGAAGATTGTGAAGTGCCAGGAGAGTTGGCTAGACTGCTACAACAAGAAGAAAGTGCCATCCTGCCTCATGAAGAGATGTTGGATACCATCAACTTAGGTACTGAGGAGGATAAGAAAGAAATTAAGGTGGGTGCCAACTTAGAACCGAGTGTCAAGGAACGCCTGATTCAGCTGTTACATGACAATGTTGAAATCTTTGCATGGTCTTACGAAGACATGCCGGGACTAGACACAGACATCGTGGTACACTGTCTACCCACAACAGAAGACTGTCCACCGGTTAAGCAAAAAGTCCACGGCATGAGACCTGACATGTCGGAAAAGATCAAAGCAGAGGTTATGAAGCAGTTCAACGCTGGATTTCTGGCTGTTACTTCCTATCCTCCATGGGTTGCTAACATTGTGCCTGTGCCTAAAAAAGATGGAAAGGTGCGGATGTTCATGGATTAGAGACTTAAACAGGGCCAGCCCTAAAGATGACTTACCACTTCCGCACATCGACATCCTGGTTGACAACACAGCTCAGCACAAGGTATTTTCTTTCATGGACGGATTTTCAGGTTATAACCAGATCAAAATGGCACCTGAAGACATGGAGAAAACTAATTTTGTAACACAATGGGGTACGTTTGTTGTACCCCAAAATTTTCCCTCCCATATTCTCCAAGATTTGTCAAGCCAAGTCACAAAATTCCCCAAGGGTTGTGCAGTTCAACTGTCTCCTATACAGTCAAAACTAGGGTTTGTGTTCTGATCAAGAAATTGAAGGTTTCAAAGGCCCAATCAAGGCTCACATGCCTACAAAGATGGTCAAGTATCCTCATGTCAAGTTTCAAGGCATTCAGCTCAAGATTGCACAGTCAAAACCCTAGATTGCACTACAGTCAACTGTAAGGGCAAAATGGTCATTTGACAGTCAAAAGTTCAAATTTTTGGTCAACATATCATTTTGAAGCCACAAACATCATTTGATCAATGCTTGATCATGATTCTCAAAATTTGGCTCAGAAATCATCAAAGATGCAAAAGTTGCTATATTTGGACAGCTGAAAAAGTCAACTGAAATTGACCAGGGCATAACTTTCACATGGATTATCAGAAAAATTCCATCCAAAGCTCATTTTTAAGAGAAAGACATTTCCTACAACTCATCTTCATATTCCAAGTCCAAGAAATGCTCTCACAAAAAGTTATCAATTTCAACATTATAGGTCATTTTCAAAAGTCAACAAAAAGGGACTTTAAGTCAAAGGCCATAACTTGAGATTGGTAAATCAAAATGACATGGGACCAAAGACATTGGTTAAAGGACTCAAAGACCTTTCCAAAATGTCCAAGAACATGTGAAAAGCTTAAAATTTGACCAAGTTATGCCTTGTGGAAGTTGGGAAATATTTAGGAATTTTGAAAAGTCAACTTTGATTCAAAAGGCCTAAATTTGCTAATGGGCCCATTTTTCTTCCAAGTTTCTTCATGCCAAGCCTATGCACGACCACTAGGCCCAAAGGTAAGTATTTTCTCATTTTTTAATTATTTATTTGAATTTATATTAATATTAATTCAATTAAATTATTTAAATATGTGAAAAATATAAACTTGACCTAAAAAAATCTTTTTATGCATGATTTGGCTTCTATAATTCGTGCACATGCTAATTAGGCAAGTTTTGGTTTGATTTGAGCTAATTGACACCAAATAACACTTGGAAAAGATATGAAAAGATATGAAGAAATCAAATATGTGAAATCATCAATGCAATGGATTTTGTCTAGTTTTCTTGACCTAAATTGTTCTATACATATTCAAGATCACAAACCTAATGCCTGGACACGCTCAGCTGCGCTCAAAGGCAAAACACAAACTTGAAAAATTGTCAAAAAAATTGAAAACTGATTTCAAGGTTATAGGTAGATTCAAGCCTCCATTCCTTTGGCAATAGCTTCCTTGGGTAATTCTGAACGTGTGCCAATCCCTAACATCAATTCAAACGCAAAGAATCGGTACATTGAACGTGAACTGCATCCAAAAAATTGCCTAATCGTATTTTGGTTTTGAAGCATGATCATTGCATTTTAATTGTATATTCATGTTCCTTACAAAGTTTTAGAACTAACCATTATATTTAATTGGATTTTCATGCTGTATACAAGGTTTTGCCATGTCCATATTCTAGGGTTTACAGGTTTTAAAATTGGGGTTTTTGCAAAGAAGAAAAATTAAAGCTTCAAACCATGACCATTGAATTCAGTACATTGAGACGAACATGAAGCAACCTTCGCGAACAATTTATGAGCTACATAGCGCTATTCGCTATTTCTTCTAAAGGTGCCTAAACCCACGCATGAAAAACCGTAGCCTTTGAGTTCATGTTTCAGAAATAATGGGGAAGATGATGTGTTGGCGAAGCGTGATTCGCCAGTTTGAATTGCGCGCGTTTTTAATTACTACGCGTTGGTTTTGCTTTTTATTATTTGTTTACCATAATATATCAATTGATTCACGCAGCTCAGCTGGCAGGCACCTCTCTTGGCAATATCCAAGACCTGGGTTCGAACCCCAGGTCTCATGCTATTTCAATATTGTTTTTCATTCATAATTCCCATGCAGGCAGGATCCTAAGACGCACCATGTACCATCACAATCCACCATACACGCGTCCAGTGAAAGCAGATCAATGGCCAGGATTCAAAGAACGCTGTAAGCACCAGTCAACGCATCACACCTAATTCAAAAGGTCAACGAATTCAAAGCTAATGGGCCAGAAATCACCAGGCCTGTACCTCCAATTTGGGGCTACCCCCCCTGGTTTGCATTTTCTATTTTTCTTCTTATTTTATTCTTGCTATTTTATTTATTTTATTTGTTTTAACATAATTAATTTATTTTCATAAAAATATAAAAAAAACATTCAAAAATTCAGAAAAGACCAAAAAATAATATTTACTTTATTATTATTATTTTCTTAGCATGTAAATAAATTAATTTCAAATTAGGTTTAATTTACATTTTGCCATAACAAAAAATCCAAAAATGTTAATTTAGGTTAATTGATAATTTTTATATCCTTTAAATGTTCCCTTTTTCTTTTTTTCTTACCACAATATTATTCATTTATTTATTTATTTTATAATTAAATGTATATAAATAAAAATTAGGGTTTAATTTAGGTTAATTCGATATTTTCATAATAAACTTAAAAAACATTAGAATTAGGTTTAGCTCTTTATTTTAATTCTAACTAAATTAATTCTTTCCCTTTTAAATCTTAAAAAAAACACCAAATACTAAAAAACATTTTTCTTTTTAATTTTAATTTTTAATTCCTCTTTAACTAATTAATCCATGTAATTTGATATTTTTGCAAAAGGGTCCAACGCCCGTTAATTTATTTAATTTCGCGCATTTATTTTATGTTCGTTTATTATAATTATGTAAATGTCCCAAAGCCTTGTAACAATTTAAATTTCTCGCATCTTTATTTGCTTCTTTATTTTCCGTCAAATCGGGTCCGGTTTAATTTTGGCGATGTGGACCCGCGCCTTTGTAATAGCCTTAGATTTATTGTTTTCGCAAACTTTATAATTGTTAAAATATGCATGCAAGAATGAATGGCCCTAATTAAAATCAAGCGTAGATCACAAATAAACATGACAAGACAAACATTTGAAAACGATACACAATTCGCACACACCACCCCTAGGGTACGCCTCACTGTTGCCTTTCGAAAGGTGGTCGTCGAGTAGAGGATGTCTTAGTAAGTCCTCATGATTCGGGAACCTGGCATGAGGGTAGCTTCTAAGGTGTCTTCCCATTGCTCTGGTGATCACCACGTCCCTAAAACTCGAATTGACCCGAACACCTCCAACGGTGGTGCTACCTACCTCTCAATGTTGGGATGGCACTACTTTAAAGGACATCTACACAGACGAATTCCTTAGGGTAGGTAGGTTCTCAAGGATACTTGCTCTCTTCAAAAACAAAACAAATCAAAATCTTTTCACACCAACACATTTTCAAAAGCTTTCAAAGCAATTTTTTCAAACACTCTGACGTACGAGTCGAACTGAAATTTTTCAAAGAAACTTTTAAAACCCACATTGAAAAGCAAGCAAACATTTTTGAAAACACATTGAGCAAGTATCTAAGAGCCCATGGATAACCATGGATAGAAAGGGTGCTAACACCTTCCCTTTCTATAACCTACCTCCCGAACCGAGAGCAATCTCTTTAAAGGAATTTTTCTGTGCTTTTGTCCTTTCCATTTGGAGAAAATAAAAGACGGTGGCGACTCTTGCTTCCGCGACATTTCGCGAACCAGCGTTAAACAGTCAGTTCCAGATCCACCGATCACAGAACTGGCGACTCTGCTGGGGACAAACTTAAAGTGAGGTGTACCTTAGGGCTAGCTCATAACTATGTTTTCAATTGTTTTCCTTGTGTGCTTTAAATTGTGGGTTGCTTGGGAGTTCTATAGATCCTAACCCGGATCTGGGGGATACCTTCTTAGAAAGTAGCAACAAGGCTGTGAGGGAACTGTGCGGGGTATACCGACATGGTTGAAACAGTCTGCTACGTTGATGTGGCACTTTGGTGTGTACCGGTAACCCTTGAGTTCAGTCAAGGAGAGTACGGGGCCTCCGCGTGGTGTCATGAAGCATCAACAGACCTTAGGAACCTTAATTGAACTATCTTGGCCTCTTTAGGGTAGTGAGATAACTGACTTTGGTGCAGTCCGAGGTTGGTTGATACTCGATACTACACTCAATTGAGGGTTGCTTTCCTGGAATATTTCGGTCGCCAGTTCAGTGGCTAAATCGAAACGATGAACAATGAAAGCAATCCCGTGATATTGGGACTCTTAGAACCCGGTTACTTCTGATAGGACAGGTTGAGCCCACCAACTTCAAGAGGGTAATACCCAGACCTCATGCTGGCCTAGACCTAAGGGTTCTCTCTTGTGTGACTTGTGTGCCTTCGTACTTGACTATCTGCATGCTTGTGACCTAACACTTGTTTCTTGCAGGTCTTGTTTATAGTCCTTAATTGGGACTCATAACAGGGTATTAAATTTCTTGCAGGTCTTGTTTATAGTCCTTAACTAGGACTCATGACAGGGTTTACCAAATTTCCTGCAGGTGTTGTTGATAGTCCTTAATCGGGACTCATAACAGGGTTTACTAAATCTCTTGCAGGTTTTGTTTATAGTCCTTAATTGGGACTCATAACAAAGTATACTGAATTTCTTGCAGGGTCTGTTTATAGTCCTTAATTGGGACTCATAGCAGGGTTTACCTACATCACCCCATGCATAGCATGACATCATACCATTGCATACCATTGCATACATCCTAACCCATTTCAAGGATCTCAAGGGCTTGTGATGCAGGCCATGATGAATCAAACATCTAGCAAGGGGCAAAGAGGATTTATCTTCCTCTAGCCAAGGTGGTCAGGGGCTATGACCCACTGGATATGGTGAGCCTTTGACCCTTGATGAAGGACTCTCAACAAAATGAAGTTCTTACAATCAAGCTACCGGTTCCAAATGCTAATAAATTTTCTGTTTACCCCGCGAGGTCCTTGAAAACATTACATGCATGTCATACATCTCATTGCATTGCAGGTGTCCCTTTGACAGGTTGCTTACCCTTCTCCGCTGTTTATTTCAGCCGATCGTCATGAATCCTGAATCATCTGCCGAGCAGACTATCAAGGACCTCCAGGCTCAGAACGCCCAGTTCCAAGAGCTGATCATGAATTTGACTCAGGGGCAACAAGATCTGAAAGCTCTGCTCTTGAAGAAGGACAAGAAGAAGAAGAGGAATGTCCTGTTCAGCCCTAGACGCAGATCTGGGAATACACCGCAAATTGAAACTGAGAGGACAACCCCATCTGTGGGAAAAAGCAGTCATCAAGAGGAAAGGGTGCCCAGTCCAGAGGTCTCTGACAATGAAACAGATTTCGACGACGAACAGTACCCTCCGGCTGAGGACAAGTACAAACAACTGGAGGACAGGTTGAAGGCTATGGAGGTGCAACAGGCACCTGGGCTGGATCTGGGAGATTTGGGTTTGTCAACTGGTGTGGTTATCCCTCGGAAGTTCAAAGTACCACCCTTCTCTAAGTATGACGGGGCGTCTTGTCCCAAGCTGCATCTAAGGTCCTATGTTCGGAAGATTCAGCCATATACGGTGGACAAAAACTTGTGGATCCATTTCTTCCAGGAGAGTCTTTCAGGGACTCATCTCGAATGGTTCTATCAGCTGGATGGGACCAAAGTTCGTAACTGGGAGGAGTTGGCTACTGCTTTCTATAAGCAGTATCAATATAATGCCGACCTTGCTCCTACGCGTACCCAACTCCAGGGTATGTCGTTAGGGTCAAGTGAAGGTTTTAAAGAATATGCGCAGAAATGGAGGGATCTTGTTGGAAGGGTACAACCACCTCTGACTGATCGGGAACTTGTGGATATGTTCTTGGGGACCTTGTCTGGTCCATTTTATAACCACCTGATTGGGAATTCGTCTGCTGGATTCACAGATCTTATCTTGACTGGAGAGCGAATTGAAGCTGGTATCCGGTCTGGGAAAATTCAAGAGGCTGCACCTTCTGATAGAAAGCCTCATCATGGAAAGAAAGAATCCAATGCTGTGCACGGTAAAAAGAGCCGTCATGAGGCAGGGGCAATCCAGATCTCCAATCCCGGACCTGCTCAACAAGGACAGGGGCAGCAGCGCAAGGAGAAACGGCAGTATACCAAACTCAACATGTCGCTGGACCAAGCCCTGCAACAACTGTTGAAGGCAGGGCTGATCACCTTACGGGCTCCTCTTCGGAATCCGAACACTTCTGCTCCCAATTATCATCCCAATGATAGGTGCGCATATCATTCTGATAGCCCGGGGCATACTACGGACAACTGCTGGCCTCTCAAGAACAAAATTCAAGACATGATCGATGCCAGGGAGATTCAGTTTGAAGTGTCTGAGACTCCGAACATAATCACTACTCCGTTGCCCAATCATTGAAGACCTTTTGTTTATTTGAATTTTTGAGTTGTATTTTTCTTTGCTTATACAAACAATTAATGTCATAGCAAACTCTTTTATTCTATCAATGCATCGCATATGTCTGTTTTGGGGAATTAATACAATTATTTTTGTTATATTCTGTTCATATTTTTTCTGATGTCAACTCTCGGTTAATAACTCTGAGCCTCTTGAGGGAGGATGACGAAAACGATACCACGATCTTTACAGTATGCTTTTGAACAGACCCCGCTGATGAGGTACAGGCATTGTTTCAATTCCTAAACACTGGAGTTATAAGGATGATAATCCCTCGTCAACCCATCTGAGCCAAAGAAGTAGGAGTTTTATTTTCGAAAATTGAAACCCTTAATCATAACCTGGGGCAGGGTAGTTCCCTCAGTTGATCCAAGTGCATGACGAATGGCACCGAAGAGATCTTTACGAAACGAACAAAGACAGTAATGGTTCAGAACAATCAAAAGGACAGGCAGTCATCATCAAAATTCATAAATGAAAAACCAAAAAAGTCTAAACCTACAAAGGGGACTTATGAAACTGGGGCATCCCGCTGACTGTGATTTCAAAAAAGGAAACAGTTCAGGCAAAAAAGGGAAAGGGATAACAAAATCAAGAAAGAGGTCTCACAAACCCTCGACCAAAGCAAAAAATGACTGCCTATTCAAAAGAAATCATCAACATCTGAACCATTATTGGAACATCAAAGCAAAGACTCAAGCAAAGTCTAACGCACGATCAACTGAGTTTAGGTTTGGAGAACATCACGAAGAGCGGGTGGGTACAAATAATTTGAGCCTTTATCCTTTGTTTCTTAAACCATGAACCAGGCCACGTTATAACCCTTAAAAGTCCTAGCTGAAGCACGGGTTAGTTCGAAAGCATGCTGTTACGAAGGGTATCCTGACTCCTGAAGGCTTACGGTAAAATAACGAGTTGACATCATGTTTTACAAACATTCACTTGTTCTATGAAAAAAGAATGCATTTTCAAAATCTTGCCTGATTAAACATCTTCTGGTAACATGGTAACATAAACAGCCAGGGGCACCTCCCTGCATTCTAAAAACATGGACGTAGTCGAAAAGATACTACGCAAAATCAAAGACCCGCTAGGTTGACACACCTAGGCAAAATGAAGGGATGAAATGAAAAAACATGTACACCCGGCAAGTCGAAAACCTGAAAAGGCGGCTTGGGCAAAAATGGGTATCCCGGTGGACTGAAAACCCGAAAGGGCGGTCCAGGCAAAATTTAGGGATTAAAGCGTACGACTATGTCCTATCATCTTGTCACCTGCCCACCAAAAGAAGGTTTGCCCATCAATGGCTAGCAGCATCTTACAGGTCTTCCTCTCCACTAGAAACAGGGGCAATAAAGAGTGGTCTAAGCAATCTGATTGTTCTATCCTCCAAGGTATCAGGGTAGGTTCCGTTGAAGAACATGACCAATACAGTTCAATACTTCCCCAGGAAAGTTGGAATCCATCTCCCCAAGCAGTAAGCTTATCCCCAGTTGATTTTGGAAGCTTATCCTCACGGAGCACGAACGCGTCTCCCGGCTTTATTTAAAGAGTTATTTCCTCAACAGGATATAACTGGGTTATCCTCAGCCAAAAGCCACGGAAAGGTCGTCGTCAACGTAGTTCTTTCCTTACCCCAGCGAAGTCTATTCACACTTCCAACAACAAGGGATCCTCAGCAAGTTATCAACAATTCAGCAAACATCTCTATCCCCACAGAGTATTGCTTCTCAGCATGGTCGCTAGAGCATCTTTTCTCTCCGCAGAATCTTCCATTTGCCAAGTTCATTCCGCAACGGAGTCATCTTCTCCTACCGGTATACTTGCAACTATCAACCCCAGCGGAAGCAAAAGCTATTCTTCCACATCAGCCCAGGATGCGACTTCCCGGCACCCGTCAAGGATTTATTTTCCTACGACGAAAATATACATTCATAAACATCATATCCTCATACATTATAGCATGCATATGCATCATACTACATGAATCTCATTAATTTTGAAGACACACAGTTCAGGCATCATGATTTTGCATACAATTATGTTTTGCCTTTTCAGGAAAAAGATCAATACAAAAATGATTACTATCAACTAACGCAATTCTTTCTAGATATAGTTTCAGATATGATCCAGATATGGTGACGTTCTGATGCTGCTTCCAGATATCTTTCTAGATATAGTTTCAGATATGATCCAGATATGGTGACGTTCTGATGCTGCTTCCAGATTTCCTTCTAGATATAGTTTCGGATATGATCCAGAGATGGTGACGTTCTGATGCTGCTTCCAGAATTCCTTCTTGATATAGTTTCGGATATGATCCAGAGATGGTGACGTTCTGATGCTGCTTCCAGAATTCCTTCTTGATATAGTTTCGGATATGATCCAGAGATGGTGACGTTCTGATGCTGCTTCCAGAATTCCTTCTTGATATAGTTTCGGATATGATCTAGAAATGGTGACGTTCTGATGCTGCTTCCAGAATTCCTTCTTGATATAGTTTCGGATATGATCCAGAGATGGTGACGTTCTGATGCTGCTTCCAGAATTCCTTCTTGATATAGTTTCAGATATGACCCAGATATGGTGATGTTCTGATGCTGCTTCCAGATTCCTTTTTTAGATGTTTCCCTCTCCGACGATGAGCGTGAGGTGATATTCTCTTATGGTTCCCTCTCCGACGGTGTGTGAGGTAGTAATCCTTTTTCAGATGTTTCCCTCTCCGACGATGAGTGTGAGGTGATATTCTCTTATGGTTCCCTCTCCGACGGTGTGTGAGGTAGTAATCCTTTTTCAGATGTTTCCCTCTCCGACGATGAGTGTGAGGTGATATTCTCTTATGGTTCCCTCTCCGACGGTGTGTGAGGTAGTAATCCTTTTTCAGATGTTTCCCTCTCCGACGATGAGTGTGAGGTGATATTCTCTTATGGTTCCCTCTCCGACGGTGTGTGAGGTAGTAATCCTTTTTCAGATCTTTCCCTCTCGGACGATGAGTGTGAGGTGATATTCTCTTATGGTTCCCTCTCCGACGGTGTGTGAGGTAGTAATCCTTTTTCAGATCTTTCCCTCTCCGACGATGAGTGTGAGGTGATATTCTCTTATGGTTCCCTCTCCGACGGTGTGTGAGGTAGTAATCCTTTTTCAGATGTTTCCCTCTCCGACGATGAGTGTGAGGTGATATTCTCTTATGGTTCCCTCTCCGACGGTGTGTGAGGTAGTAATCCCTTTTTCAGATGTTTCCCTCTCCGACGATGAGTGTGAGGTGATAGTCTCCTATGGTTCCCTCTCCGACGGTGTGTGAGGTGACAAGTCCTTTTCAGATATTTCCCTCTCCGACATTGAGTGAGGTGATCATTCCTTTCAGATTATAATAGCCTATGGTTCTCTTCCCGATATTGCAAAGATGGTAATTCCCGCCAAGATTTCTCTCAACGAGCGTTGTTGAAGTTAAAATCACCCAAGGTTCTCTTACCATTCACGCTAAGGCAGTAACCATATCTGGTTCATTCATCAGCGTTTGAAGCTCCAGACCCAGCTCCTGTAACCAGTCAGGACACATCTATACCAAGCATCCAAAATCAGCTCCTGCAACGTGTCAGGTACTCATTTTTTCTTTTGTAGGTATGCAGGCTCTAGCTGAAGAATCTCCTATGCAATCAGCGTCCAGATGGCTTCTATAAGCCCATCACCCTATCCAACAATCTCCAAATGGCATCTATAAGCCCATTCCCCCATCACTGCTACTATGTGAGCGCAAATTTCTGGGCACTCTAGTGTCCAATCATCTTCTACCCTCGGATTACGAAAGGCACGTCAGCCAATCTGCATCCTCAGGTATAAGAAGATTGAACAGGGGCAACTGTTGTACCCCAAAATTTGCCCTCCCATATTCTCCAAGATTTGTCAAGCCAAGTCACAAAATTCCCCAAGGGTTGTGCAGTTCAACTGTCTCCTATACAGTCAAAACTAGGGTTTGTGTTCTGATCAAGAAATTGAAGGTTTCAAAGGCCCAATCAAGGCTCACATGCCTACAAAGATGGTCAAGTATCCTCATGTCAAGTTTCAAGGCATTCAGCTCAAGATTGCACAGTCAAAACCCTAGATTGCACTACAGTCAACTGTAAGGGCAAAATGGTCATTTGACAGTCAAAAGTTCAAATTTTTGGTCAACATATCATTTTGAAGCCACAAACATCATTTGATCAATGCTTGATCATGATTCTCAAAATTTGGCTCAGAAATCATCAAAGATGCAAAAGTTGCTATATTTGGACAGCTGAAAAAGTCAACTGAAATTGACCAGGGCATAACTTTCACATGGATTATCAGAAAAATTCCATCCAAAGCTCATTTTGAAGAGAAAGACATTTCCTACAACTCATCTTCATATTCCAAGTCCAAGAAATGCTCTCACAAAAAGTTATCAATTTCAACATTATAGGTCATTTTCAAAAGTCAACAAAAAGGGACTTTAAGTCAAAGGCCATAACTTGAGATTGGTAAATCAAAATGACATGGGACCAAAGACATTGGTTAAAGGACTCAAAGACCTTTCCAAAATGTCCAAGAACATGTGAAAAGCTTAAAAATTGACCACGTTATGCCTTGTGGAAGTTGGGAAATGTTTAGGAATTTTGAAAAGTCAACTTTGATTCCAAAGGCCTAAATTTGCTAATGGGCCCATTTTTCTTCCAAGTTTCTTCATGCCAAGCCTATGCACGACCACTAGGCCCAAAGGTAAGTATTTTCTCATTTTTTAATTATTTATTTGAATTTATATTAATATTAATTCAATTAAATTATTTAAATATGTGAAAAATATAAACTTGACCTAAAAAAATCTTTTTATGCATGATTTGGCTTCTATAATTCGTGCACATGCTAATTAGGCAAGTTTTGGTTTGATTTGAGCTAATTGACACCAAATAACACTTGGAAAAGATATGAAAAGATATGAAGAAATCAAATATGTGAAATCATCAATGCAATGGATTTTGTCTAGTTTTCTTGACCTAAATTGTTCTATACATATTCAAGATCACAAACCTAATGCCTGGACACGCTCAGCTGCGCTCAAAGGCAAAACACAAACTTGAAAAATTGTCAAAAAAATTGAAAACTGATTTCAAGGTTATAGGTAGATTCAAGCCTCAATTCCTTTGGCAATAGCTTCCTTGGGTAATTCTGAACGTGTGCCAATCCCTAACATCAATTCAAACGCAAAGAATCGGTACATTGAACGTGAACTGCATCCAAAAAATTGCCTAATCGTATTTTGGTTTTGAAGCATGATCATTGCATTTTAATTGTATATTCATGTTCCTTACAAAGTTTTAGAACTAACCATTATATTTAATTGGATTTTCATGCTGTATACAAGGTTTTGCCATGTCCATATTCTAGGGTTTACAGGTTTTAAAATTGGGGTTTTTGCAAAGAAGAAAAATTAAAGCTTCAAACCATGACCATTGAATTCAGTACATTGAGACGAACATGAAGCAACCTTCGCGAACAATTTATGAGCTACATAGCGCTATTCGCTATTTCTTCTAAAGGTGCCTAAACCCACGCATGAAAAACCGTAGCCTTTGAGTTCATGTTTCAGAAATAATGGGGAAGATGATGTGTTGGCGAAGCGTGATTCGCCAGTTTGAATTGTGCGCGTTTTTAATTACTACGCGTTGGTTTTGCTTTTTATTATTTGTTTACCATAATATATCAATTGATTCACGCAGCTCAGCTGGCAGGCACCTCTCTTGGCAATATCCAAGACCTGGGTTCGAACCCCAGGTCTCATGCTATTTCAATATTGTTTTTCATTCATAATTCCCATGCAGGCAGGATCCTAAGACGCACCATGTACCATCACAATCCACCATACACGCGTCCAGTGAAAGCAGATCAATGGCCAGGATTCAAAGAACGCTGTAAGCACCAGTCAACGCATCACACCTAATTTAAAAGGTCAACGAATTCAAAGCTAATGGGCCAGAAATCACCAGGCCTGTACCTCCAATTTGGGGCTACCCCCCCTGGTTTGCATTTTCTATTTTTCTTCTTATTTTATTCTTGCTATTTTATTTATTTTATTTGTTTTAACATAATTAATTTATTTTCATAAAAATATAAAAAAAAACATTCAAAAATTCAGAAAAGACCAAAAAATAATATTTACTTTATTATAATTATTTTCTTAGCATGTAAATAAATTAATTTCAAATTAGGTTTAATTTACATTTTGCCATAACAAAAAATCCAAAAATGTTAATTTAGGTTAATTGATAATTTTTATATCCTTTAAATGTTCCCTTTTTCTTTTTTTCTTACCACAATATTATTCATTTATTTATTTATTTTATAATTAAATGTATATAAATAAAAATTAGGGTTTAATTTAGGTTAATTCGATATTTTCATAATAAACTTAAAAAACATTAGAATTAGGTTTAGCTCTTTATTTTAATTCTAACTAAATTAATTCTTTCCCTTTTAAATCTTAAAAAAAACACCAAATACTAAAAACAATTTTTCTTTTTAATTTTAATTTTTAATTCCTCTTTAACTAATTAATCCATGTAATTTGATATTTTTGCAAAAGGGTCCAACGCCCGTTAATTTATTTAATTTCGCGCATTTATTTTATGTTCGTTTATTATAATTATGTAAATGTCCCAAAGCCTTGTAACAATTTAAATTTCTCGCATCTTTATTTGCTTCTTTATTTTCCGTCAAATCGGGTCCGGTTTAATTTTGGCGATGTGGACCCGCGCCTTTGTAATAGCCTTAGATTTATTTTTTTCGCAAACTTTATAATTGTTAAAATATGCATGCAAGAATGAATGGCCCTAATTAAAATCAAGCGTAGATCACAAATAAACATGACAAGACAAACATTTGAAAACGATACACAATTCGCACACACCACCCCTAGGGTACGCCTCACTGTTGCCTTTCGAAAGGTGGTCGTCGAGTAGAGGATGTCTTAGTAAGTCCTCATGATCCGGGAACCTGGCATGAGGGTAGCTTCTAAGGTGTCTTCCCATTGCTCTGGTGATCACCACGTCTCTAAAACTCGAATTGACCCGAACACCTCCAACGGTGGTGCTACCTACCTCTCAATGTTGGGATGGCACTACTTTAAAGGACATCTACACAGACGAATTCCTTAGGGTAGGTAGGTTCTCAAGGATACTTGCTCTCTTCAAAAACAAAACAAATCAAAATCTTTTCACACCAACACATTTTCAAAAGCTTTCAAAGCAATTTTTTCAAACACTCTGACGTACGAGTCGAACTAAAATTTTTCAAAGAAACTTTTAAAACCCACATTGAAAAGCAAGCAAACATTTTTGAAAACACATTGAGCAAGTATCTAAGAGCCCATGGATAACCATGGATAGAAAGGGTGCTAACACCTTCCCTTTCTATAACCTACCTCCCGAACCGAGAGCAATCTCTTTAAAGGAATTTTTCTGTGCTTTTGTCCTTTCCATTTGGAGAAAATAAAAGACGGTGGCGACTCTTACTTCCGCGACATTTCGCGAACCAGCGTTAAACAGTCAGTTCCAGATCCACCGATCACAACGTTCTTCTATAAGGTGATGCCATTCAGACTGAAGAATGTCGGGGCAACCTATCAGCGCGCTATGGTAGCTTTGTTTCATGACATGATACATCATGAGATAGAAGTCTACGTAGACGACATGATAGCCCGATCACAAACGGAAGAAGAACACCTTAATCACCTATAGAAGCTGTTTGTCTGACTAAAGGAGTATAAGCTAAGGCTAAACCCTAACAAGTGCACGTTCGGAGTCCGATCCGGTAAACTCTTGGGTTTCATAGTCAGCAACAAAGGCATCGAGGTTGATCCTGCCAAAGTCAAAGCTATATAAGAAATGCTTGCTCCTCACACTGAGAAGGAAGTCAGAGGTTTCTTGGGACGCCTAAACTACATTGCTAGGTTCATCTCTCATCTAACATCTACCTGTGAGCCAATCTTCAAACTGTTGAAGAAAGATCAGGTAGTAAAATGGAATGACGAATGCCAGATTGCTTTCGACGGAATCAAGGAGTATTTGCTAGAACCTCCTGTCTTGATGCCTCCCGTCGAAGGAAGACCGTTAATCATGTATCTGACTATCTTCAAAAACTCAATGGGGTGCGTACTGGGGAAGCATGACGAGTCTGGCCGAAAAGAGCATGCCATTTATTACCTTAGAAAAAATTTTACCGACTGTGAAACCAGATATTCACTGCTCGAGAAAACTTGTTGCGCTTTGGTATGGGCTGCTCGCCGGCTGAGACAGTACATGTTGACTAATACCACTTTGCTGATTTCTAAGATGGATCCGATCAAATACATCTTCGAGAAGCCTGCTTTGTCTGGAAGAATAGCTAGATGGCAAATGATTCTAACAGAGTATGACATACAGTACACGACCCAAAAAGCTATAAAGGGGAGTGTGCTAGATGATCACCTTGCACATCAAGCTGTTGAAGATTATCAATCCAAGAAGTTTGAATTTCCGGACGAGGACATTATGACTTTAGACAACTGTGAAGGTAACAGGCCATATGAGGGACCTGAACAAGGATCCCGATGGACCTTGTTCTTTGATGGTGCCTCCAATGCACTTGGTAACGATATCGGCGTTGTGCTTATATCTCCAGAAGGATGCCATACTCCTTTCACTGCCCGACTCTGCTTTAACTGTACCAACAACATGGCCGAGTATGAAGCTTGTGTCTTTGGTCTCAAGGCTGCCATAGACCTGGGAATCAAATATTTGGTTGTGTTTGGAGACTCAGCTTTGGTCATCAGTCAGATCAAAGGAGAGTGGGACACTAAACATCCCAACCTCATCCCTTACAAAGAATATGTCCTGACATTACTACCACATTTCGAGCAGATTACCTTCGAGCACTTCCCGCGAGAAGAAAATCAGCTAGCAGATGCTCTAGCTACAGTGTCATCTATGTTTAAACTTAACTGGGATAACGAGGCTCCCCAGATCACCAATGAGCGAATGGATGAACCAACACATTGTCACGAGATTAATACCGAAGAAGTAGTGGACCGACCTTGGTTTCAAGAAGTCAAAAGGTATCTCGAGGCTCAAGAATATCCAGAAGAAGCTTCAGTCAACGACAAAAATTTCTTAAGGAGGTTCTCGGCTAAGTTATTCCTGAGTAATGGTATACTGTACAAGCGCAATCATGATTGCATTCTACTCCGTTGTGTAGACAAGGTTGAAGCTGAACAGATCATGGCTGAACTGCATGATGGCACCTTTGGCACTCACTCAAGCGGATATACGATGGCAAAGAAAATCATACGGGCAGGCTATTACTGGTCCACCATGGATGTTGACTGCTATCAATATTCTAGGACTTGTCACAAATGTCAAATCTATGCGGACAAGGTACATATACCTCCAGTTCCTCTCGTCTTTACAGCTCCTTGGCCCTTTGCTATGTGGGAATGTACATGATTGGGGAGATCAAGCCTACAACATCCAATGGACACCGCTTCATTCTAGTGGCCATTGATTACTTCACCAAATGGGTCGAGGCAGCTTCCTTCGCATCTGTTACAAAGAATTTTGTTGCCCGCTTCATCAAGCAGAACCTCATTTGTCGGTACGGTATCCCTGAAAGGATCATCACTGATAACGGTATAAACCTTAACAATACTATGATCACTGCTTTGTGCGAACAGTTCCATATTTAACATCACAACTTATCTCGCTATCGGCCGAAGATTAATGGTGATGTCGAGGCTGCGAACAAAAATATCAAGAAAATCATACAAAATATGACAGTCACCTACAAGGACTGGCATGAGATGCTACCGTTTGCTCTCCACGGGTATCGTACCACGGCTCGCACGTTAACTGGGGCAACACCCTATTCTTTGGTTTACGGCATGGAGTTTGTCCTGCCTATTGAGGTTCAGATTCCTTCCTTGAGAATCATGAAAGATGCAGGTCTAAGTGAAGACGATTGGATCCATACCCGATTTGATCAGTTGAACTTAATTGACGAGAAGAGACTTACTGCTGTTTGTCATGAGCAGGCGTATCAGAAACGAATGATCAAGGCTTTCAACAAGAAAGTTAGACGCCAGGTATATCAAGTCGGAGATCTCGTGAACAAGCGCATCATCTTGCCGCAAAGTGATCCCAAGGGAAAATGGACTCCTACCTACGAAGGACCATTTGTGATCAAAAACATCTTTTCTGGTGGGGCAATGATCTTAACAACCATGGACGGCGACGACCTGCCACACCCTGCGAACGCAGACATAGTCAAAAGATACGACGCATGAATGACCCGCTAGGTTGACACACCTAGGCAAAAAAAGGGCATCCCGGTGAATCGAAAACCCGAAAGGGCGGTTCAGGCAAAAGTTAGGGATAAACAAAAAAATCTGTACACCCGGCAAGTTGAAAACCCGAAAGGGCGACTTGGGTAAAAAAGGGTTTCCCGGTGGACTGAAAACCCGAAAGGGAGGTCCAGGCAAAAGTTAGGGAATTAAAGCGTATGACTATGTCTCGTCGGATCACTTTAAGGACAATCTCTTCACAGACAAGCTCCAGGTTTCTGATCAACCCAATCACCTTCGAATGAAGCAGCAATTGGACGAGATTTTCAGAGTTACGAAGGCTATAGCAGAATGGGAACCCCATGGAATTTTTTACACATAGCCATCTTTCTTTGTATAAATGTTTCTCATTTTTTATGAAAACATTCTCTTACTAGGATGTCTGTCTCCTTTGTACAAAACACTTACTCAAAGTTAATACAAAGATATCTCTTTAAAGTGCAAAAAACTATTTGCCTTTTCTTTTTACACTTCTGTTTTATTTGAAAACGTCCATTGATTTATTAATGAGCATATGCATTTGAATGTAAT
The DNA here is from genome assembly GCA_948472305.1 of Vicia faba. Taxonomy (NCBI): domain Eukaryota; kingdom Viridiplantae; phylum Streptophyta; class Magnoliopsida; order Fabales; family Fabaceae; genus Vicia; species Vicia faba. The sequence goes on along the minus strand of OX451737.1, from coordinate 363,481,651 downwards.
CATCGTTTACAAATGAACGAATTGAAAAGATTAACTATTGACAGGTTGAAAGAATAGGAAAACATCTTTAGGCTATTCCAGGGGCAATCCCTTCAGTACATCATCAAAATCCCCAACAGAGTTCAAAAATCTGATCAAGACCCCCAGCGGAGCTAAACTTTAACCTTTAAACCCCAGTGGAAACCATCTAGTTTCCTCAAATTCCCCATAGAGTTGTCTTAAAACTGGATAATTCCCCAGCAAGTTGCTCTGAAGCCTGACAACTAACTAGACAACAACTTCGGATAATTCTCCAGTAGATTGGCATACAACCCAAAATCTTGAACTCTATCCGTAACAGGAATGAGCTGTTCCCCACAAGGTCTCCTAAACTCCTCAGCAGGATAGCTACTCCCCAGCAGTATAGCTACTTCCCACAGAGTTTTCACTACTCCCCAACAGGATAAATTTTCTCCCCGCAGAGTTATTTAATTCCCAGCAGATTGAAGATTCTCAATCCCCAGCCTTAGTCATCAAAACTCTCAGGACTCCCCAAGCAGGTTTCTCAAGCAGCACTTGGCATTATTCTTACAACAAAATGTTTCTCATGCTCCAACTTCAAGGACATGAAGGATTCCTACATCCCCAGAGAAGTCAGGATTTTTTTCTTAATACCCAACAGTCACCAAGGATTTCTCATCCTCAACAACCAAGGATTTATCTTCCCCGACAGCAGTCAAAGGTTTTGTTAACCCCAGCTGTCAAGGATTTATTTTCCTCGGCATTACAGCGAATCAGCTTACATGCGCATACATTACATTCATGTATCATAAACATTGATAAAGCACATTTATTGTATCATACATTTCATGCAACATAACTTTGTATTTCAGCTAACATTTTACCCTTTTCAGGATAAGATTAACAGCTATCTTTAATAAATATTCAAAGATTTCAGATACAGTACGGAAACACTCCAAACATGGAAGTCATTCTGTTGCTCATTCGGATCTCTTGTTCAAATACAGTAAAGATACACTCCAGACACGGAAGTCATTCTATTACTCGTTCAGATCTCATATTCAGATACAGTACAAATACACTCCAGACAAGGACACCATTATGTTACTCATTCAGAATTCAAAATTCAGATACAGTAAAGATACACTCCAGACACATAAGTCATTATATTACTCATTCAGAATCCAAATTCAAGATACAGTACGGATACACTCCAGACACGGAAGTCATTCTGTTACTCATTCAGACCCCAACTTCAAATACAGTCCAGATACGCTCTAGACACGGAAGCCATTCTGTCACTCATTCTAATTTTCCCCAACTCAGATACACTTCAAACATGGAATTCATTTTGTCACCTACTCAAGATACAGTCCAGATACGCTCCAGACACGGAAGCCATTATGTCACTCATTCAGATTCAAATCTCCAGATACAGCTCAGATACGTTCCAGATACGGATACCATTCTGATGTTCATTCTCCTGACTTACAACAAACAATCTTGGATGGCATCTACAAGCCCATATCCGACAAGATTCTGTCACCTCTCCAAATGGCATCTTTAAGCCCATTCCCTCAACTACTTCATCAAGTGCAAATTTATGGGCACTCTAGTGTCCAATCATCTCTTACCTTCGAGTCACGAACGACAAAACTCGCCAATCTAACTCTTCAAGTTCAAGAAGATTGAACAGGGGCAGTTGTTGTACCCGAAAATTTTCCCTCTCATTTTATCAAGATTCTCCTCACAAGACTTCTTGGACTCAAGACCAGATTAGGGTTTGCTCAGCTCAAGACATCTCCTTGCACTGATGACCTGAAATTAGGGTTTGAGTTTGCACAAGGATTTTTGTACTTTCAATGCCTCATGTGACTTTCATACTTCATGTTGGACTCCTAAGATTGCTCATACCAAGTTTCAAGCCTTAAATCACAATTTGACCAGTCAATTGGACAGTTTACCTAAAAATCAGTTGTATTGGGGAAAAAGTCAACCATGGCCAATTTACAGTCAAAACTCATAATTTTTGACCCACATCAACATTATAGACTCATATGAACCATTTGATCAAGTTTGGACCACAACTCCTCAAGAAATTTAATCAGATCAACAAAAGGGCAAAATGGTCATTTTTAGGGTTTTGACTGAAGAAGGGCAATTTATGATTTTTTACCTAGCCAATGGCCAATTGGGTTCAAGAATGGATGCAAGGACTCAATGACATTATCTTGACCTAATCACAAGGTTCAAAAGATCTCAAATGCACAAGATTGATAGATGAATTTTCCAGTCAACTGATCAAAAATCAATTATACACTGAAAAGTCAAACTTTGACTTTTTGGTCAAAATCAAGTACCAAGGGAGATATTTCATCGAGATGTGTAAAAACATGAAACTTGTTCACCAAGAAACCTAATTTTGAAAATTATGGTTTTAATTTGAAAATTTTCATTACTTCAAAATTTTTGAAGTTATGAAAATTTCTAATTTTTTCCAACTTTTCCCAACTTTTTCACTATGAAGAAATTGGATTTAAAGAAAACTTCCAACATCAAAGTTGTAGTACTCCACAAAATCTACAACTTTTATTCACAAAGTTTTCCCAAATAATGCTTGGATCTCAAGTTATGATTTTGTGAATAAGGGTCCATAAACTTTTTCACTTAGTGAAAGTTTTCCCTATTTTAGGCAGGATTTTGACCTAACTTCATGGCAACTTTTCCCCTAGTTTCAAGAGGAATCTTAAGTTGCATTTCAAATATGGATTGTAGAGCATGTTATAAGCTTTCCAAAATGTCTAAGAACTCTCCAAGATCATTTATGGTTAGGGAGAATCGAAGAAATGAAAATGGCAATTTGTCACTTTTTGTTCAAGGCATTTTCACATTGGTTCAAGTTGCAAATCTGTCCTAAGCATGCTTGTACTTGGTTTTACAGGTCCTAATCCCTTCTACACTCCATAATTAAATGCAAACACATTGGATAATGGCCTTGTTCTGACTTTTGAAGCATTGCACATTGAATTAATCCAAAAATGACATAAAGTTCACATTGCTACTTTGATAAAGCTTGCTTTTTGCAACTTTGTTTATCTTGAGCCATGGACCTGATATTTTGCTACAAACAAGATCCACAAACATCAGGAAAAGTGTACCAACCCTCTACATCCCACGAGCTAGCAAGTACAACCTTTGGCATTGTCACTTCTAACTTTTCTTCAAAAGCAAGCAAACTTGCAAAAGTCAAGTAAGCTTGTGTATCTGTTAAAACCAAGACTTTGTATCATTTCACACGATCTGAGAACATTGTAACAAGAAGAATACACGAATTTCCAACAGCTCAAACACCCTAAAACAGAAAAAAAAACATTTCTGCCCAAAACAGGGCAGCTTCTGCAAATCTCAAGCCATTTCCATTTTGCCTCGTGCGTTTTGCTTTGAATCACTTCAAACACATTACATACATCCCATCCAAGCTATCCAGGCCCCTGTCTTGCAACTGTGAGCTCATTTTCACACTTCACCATTTTCATTTTGAAGGTTTGCAAGTTGACTCGTGCAAGGAGTTTCAACCATCTACAAGACAAGCTGAGCATTGGGAAAGCTTGAAGGAAATTCAAGAAAGCTCACAAGAACTTCAGGCCTCACTCAAAGTGCCCATATTGCAATATTCAAACTCAATTGAACAAGGTATTTGTCAAGTTTCTATCTCTCTATTTAGGCATCATTAAGCTTAGGTTTGTGAAGCAAAAATGTAGTCTTTAAGTTGCTTAAGTTGTACATATGCATAGTTCGTATTTATATTAACTGAGCTAGGAGTATTTGGTTGTTGAAGTTCATGAAAATTTTAGGTCAAAAATTAGGGATGATAAAATTCTCCTTGATCTTTTAGAGTTAGGTCATGTTTTTTATATCATTAGAATCGTGAGTTAACATGCTACAAGTTTCATGCTGCAAGATTTTGTTTTTATGCATGTATGCAAGAGATACAGGTTGAAGAAGAACGCGCGTGTTTTGGCTGTCTGGAGGTCATGGACGAAGTTGTCCTGGGCCAGGGCCCTGGGCTTGTTTCTATTCACACCACCCCTTTTGCTTTTGCACCCCTTGATCATATTTTTATATTTTTTGTATTTTTTGTATAATTTATATTTTCTGACTTTATTTATTTTTTCTGAACATTTAAAATCACAAAAAATATTTTCTTTATTTTTTGCATTTTATCATATTTTTTTATTTTATTTTTTGCATAATAAATAATTTTTTAAGCTTTTACACTTTATTTTCTTAATTAAAACTTGTAAATAATTTGAAAATATTTAACATTTTTATTTTTATTAATTATACACTTAAAATAATATTTTCATACAATATTCAATTTTTTAACATTTTGTATATATTATTATTATTTTTCTTGAACAAAAATGAATAAATAAATAATAGAAAACATAATTTCTTTAAAACAAAAATTAGGGTTTCCCCTTCCAAAAATAATCACAATATTTTTCCTCATTTTAGACTTAAATAAACTTATTTTTACATACATAAAATTAACACAAAAACATCTTTTGCATATTTACATTTTTATTGCATATTTAAATAATTTTTTATTTATTTATTTGTACAATAAACTCAATTTGGTTGTAATAGTTTTAGGGTTTTATTTTGTGCAAATACCCCCCTATTCAAACTTGTATCCCCCTTTCCATAATATTGTTGTAATAGTCTAGATTTACTTTACGCATTTTATTGCTTTCATATACCATGATAGTAAATTAGGGTTTTGTATGCAAAGACCAAAAATCAAACAAATAGCATGACTTAATACAAGACAAAAATGTATGAAAATGACAACACAATGCACACAAGCACCCTCTAGGGTTTCATCCACTTTGTTGCCTTAAAACATGGCCATGATATGCATGCAAGGTATTTTGGCAAAACAAAACAAAAACAAAAGATAACAGTCCCTCGATGACGCTCGACAAGGTTGCCTAAAACAAATGATCTTAGTCCCTCGGAAAAAATGCCAATATACCTAGCAAACATTGCTATCATGGCTATACGATGACCCGCGCCTGTCCCGTTTAACATCTAAAGATACGGTTGCCTACCAAAACAATGGTAGGTCAACAACATCAAAGGAATAAAAACTGTACAAGAAAGACTTTTGAGTAGGTAGATAAGCTTCTAGTTACTTGATCAACTTGCAAACATCCTTGCTATTTTCAAACAAACACACACAATTTCAAAAACATTTTCAAACAACTTTCAAAACATTGAAACATTTTTCAAAAGACAAACACCTTTGTATACGTTCTTACGAACGAGAATCATTACAAAGATCGCCTAAACAAAGGTCTCTTTTCAGAATACTTTTAAAACCACACAAAGCACCATTTCAAACAATTGGAAAAGATAAGCAAGTGATCTAAACAAGTAACTAAGAGCCCATGGAAAACCATGGATGAAAAGGGTGCTAGCACCTTCCCTTTTCATAATTTACCCCCCGAACTCAAGAAAACATCTGAAAGGTCTTTCCTGTGCTTTTTTACCTTTCCTTTTGGATAAAATAATAGTCGGTGGCGACTCTTGCTAAACCGCGACATTTTGCAAACACAAACGCAAACCTCAAGTCAGTTCTCCCACCGTATCACAGAACTGGCGACTCTGCTGGGGAAGACTTTAAAAGTGGGTTACCTTAGGGTTTAGATCACCTTTACTTGCTTACCTTGTTTGCTTTGATAGCTTTACATTTGGTTCCATTGTTTGGGTTTGAATCCTCCACCCGGATTTGGGGAAAACATTCATAAGTAAATAGCAATACATTGTGGAAACTGTACGGGGTATACCAATACGGTCTAAGCAATAGCTATATTAGTACAACATATTTGTGGGTACCGGTAGCCTTTGAGTCAATCAAAGAGAATACGGGGCCGCTGAGTGATGTCATAAAGCACTAATGGACTTTTAGAACCTTTACTTGACCATCTTGGCCTTTTAGGATGTAGTGAGATGACCGGCTTTGGTGCAGTCCGAAGTTGGTAGATACTCGATACTACACTCATTGAGAGTTGTTTTCTTGGAATACTGTGAATGACTTGTTTGACTTGCTTACAAAAATAGGGGTTACTCCCTCTATTTATAACTGAGCTTACACCCTAAGCCCAAAGCCAAAAATATCTTTTTGTTACTTAATCAAATCTAATTTATTCTAGACTTAAATCAAATCTATTTAAATCTAAAACAAATCAAATCTTTTCGACACATAGTTTCGACACACTGGATTACAATTTAACATATAATTCATGATGGTTTTATTTTCTATTTATGTTCTTATGCTTTTCAATGTTTGCAAACAATTGACAAAGTCTTAAGATTCCCTTGAAAATGAAAATTGATTTTTGCATAATCATGCATCTACATCCATTTTTCATGCATACAAAGACAAAAAGTAATTCACATTTTCTCATCCTTAGAACTACCCGATCGTCGAGCCTTCAATCTTATTTCCGGACACTTAAGGTGGTGTTATTTTTCACCATCTAATTATTACAGGATATTTACAAAAGAAAATAAAGAAGAAATTTTTAGGTTTTTTATTATTGTGATTGAAAAGATTGTGAGTTTTGCTTTTACGTATATCCATGTGCAATGAGGAATTTAAGGTTACATATTTTGAGTAACAAGCAACGTTTTCAGTTCGAATGCGACCAAATATCTTTCACTAAAATCAACCAATCAACTACTCCCTTTGTCCCAAATTATAAGAGAAATTTACTTTTTAGATTCATTGAATAATTAATGTATGTGTTCTATATATAGACCAAATACATTAATTATAGACCAGATACAATAATTATTCAATGAATCTAAAAAGTGAATTTCTCTTATAATTTTGGACGGAGGGAGTATTTAATATTGTCATAGTATCTGGATTATACTCATTAAATTTTAGATAAATTAAACATTCATAGTTATGTGTTCTTATTATTTTTATTGAGTTCGATTTTGTGATGTATATTTTTGTTAAAGTGAAGTTATTTGTTGAAGTATTAGTTTTTAAATTTAATGAAAATTTTTACACTTGATATATTCAATAAGAATTTTTTGTTTTTATCTATTATCAATCTATTAAAAGTAAAGTACCTGGAAATTCCAAGTCTAACCTTTTGATTAGATGTTATAACTTTTCTTATTCCAAGGGTATAATAGACTAATCAACACTATGTTGTTACCATATTCATTTGCCATTTAATTTTGCTGACATGTCAATCTATCATAATTTTACACTATTTTTTATTTATTTGATTTATTAATTTATTTTATTTATATTTGAATTTTATTTATATTTGAATTCCAATTCCAATGTTTCATTCACGGTTAATTTATTTATATTTGAATTCCAATGTTTTTTTTTGACAGAATTTGAATTCTAATGTTTGACTCACGGTTAATGCGGAAGGAATTGGAATGGCCAAATTAGATCTATTATAATTAAATGGAATATTATTCATTGCATGATTTAAAAATACCCACTATTTATCATTACACTACAAGATTAAATGTATATTATTGGAATTAGAATGGATTATTTTGATATTCCAAGATATCACAACTTACCATGCATTCTAAACCCTATATATAGCCATTCTAAACCCTTACTCTTTCACTCTCCTCAATCTTCTTCATTCTCCATTATTTTCAAAAGGTTACGTATTATTTTCCAATTCTTCTTCATTCCCATATTTTGATTCTCTGTGTCCATAAGCAAGGCAATAATTATCTAAGATGTATAAGATGATAAAACCAACGTTGATATGCGATCATTTTCTGATTCTATAGAAGAATGTTTTTAACAATATTTGATTCAAATTATGTATATGTATATTATTATTGCTTTCATATTTTGTATGTCATATCAACATTGGTTTTGGCATAATATATTTTTCTACTGCAAATTATGTTGGCCTATATTTTAATGGAATTTTACACCAAATTCTAAGTTGTTTTGAATGTAGCATTGCCTCTAGCAAACACACTACTCTAAGTTTCGTTCAATTAACATATTTACAATCTTTTTTAAATAGAATTTCTCTTCTCCTAAAGAGAAGATAATAACCTACAAGTTGGTGTTGATGTGCCTTCAAAATTATAATTTATTTTGAATCGAAATTATAATTCTCATTTGTCGTGAAATTTGAATAAAATTTTTATTTTGTATTGATATTTTTTTATTTTTAATTGCTATAATTTTAGAAACAAATATTACAATTTTTAATAAAATATTTACGATTTATTTTTTAAAGTACGACTAATTAATATATTTTTATACAATATTAAAAACAAATATTACAATTTTTTAATCAAATATTGGAGTACCATTTATACTTTACCAATATATCTTTTGAATGGAGACATTATTATCATTTATTTTTATTATACTTATATGGAAATTATTTTGAATGCTGACATAAATATATTTAATTTTTATATATGATTTGATTCCATAAAATATTATGATCAATAAAATTTGAATTCTCTTTTAATATTATAGGTTTGATACTGTTTCATATTGTAGGAATATTATATACATTAGAATATATAAAGATATGAAAAAAATTAAATCAAAACTTTACAAATATATCTTTTGAATGGAGGTATTAATATTATTTATTTTTATTATATATAGAAAATATTTTGAATGGTCACATTAATACATTTTATTTTTATGCATGATTTGATTTCAAAAATTTATGATCAATAAATTTTGAATGGAATTATAATTTAACCAATAAAATTTTCTACCGACTTCTAAATATATTTGTGTATATTTTTTGAAAGGTTACATTTATATTCTTGAATCATGATAAAAAAATATTAAATGGTAATCATGAAAATTTAATGATAAATGATAATCATAAAAATTTATGATAAAATAAAAAATTATTGATACAATCATTTTAATAAATTAAATCATTTATAATTAATTTTATAAAGGTGAATAAATTACAAATAATTTTATAAATATAATAAATTAAACTATTTATAAAATTATTTATATCAATAATAGTAAATTACATATATTTTAATAATGGACACACGAATTCAACATGCTTATAAACCGGAAAAAAGTTACAATAATTTTATAAACAGGAATAAGTTAATGTCATTTTATATAAATTAATGATATAATATAATGTATTAAATATTTATATAACACTTTATTAAATAAATTTATTTCATGAAATTAATTTTATATAATATCATTAATATTTAATTATTGAAAATTCGCAATAAACTGAAAAATATTTATTACAAATCGAATATAATAAAACATAAGAAATAAATACATAATTTTGAAATGTTATATATGATTCATTGTAATAATAAATGTTAAATTATTCTTTAATATTATAATAAATTTTCCGATATTCTTAGATTTAATTTATTCTTTTTCCCGTATATAATAATAATATTATATTATTATTTAATATTATAATTTTTGATTGACAATAATAAATTCATTTTAATTAGTTAGACATTAAGATAATAAATTTAATATATATCACTAATACACGATATTTATTTATAAATATAATTAACTAAGAGACACATATTTATCACTGCTGAATAAATAAATTTAAGATGATATGGTAAATATTTATTTTTACAATTATTTTTTACAATTATTCTGCCAATTACGTGAAACTATTCTTTACATACAATTATTTTTTACACGATATTTTTTACATAATTATTCTGCCTATATTTCATTTTCGGTTTCCAAAGTGAAACTATAATGATTTTTTCTGACCATTGCTTTTCTTTTCAATTCAAGATTAATTGGCAGAATGGTTAGAATCTGGAAAGTTACATTTTCTTATTGGTACTTGATTGTCCATAATTATAACATTTTTAATTAAATTTCGAAATAACACTTAACACTATTTAACGCTATTATTATTATTAATTATTATTATTAATAATTAAAATGGTTCACAAAAATAATCACTTGGTATTCTGTTGACTTCAGTATTTTACTTCAAAATCTTGGAACCGTGAATGTTGTATTAACAATTATATTTATTATCATATAACCAAAAACTTTATTCATTTTATGTCTACAATCATTTTATGTGGTTAACAAAAAAAAATTGAATGACAACCATACAATCAAAGTGATTTTCTACCCATTCATTTTTGCATGACCTAACCAACACTATGGAACCACAAGTTGCAGCAATGGCAAGACGTAAAAGGAAGCAGATTCTTAAAGATAAAAGATTGAAAAAAGGCAGCAATGGCAAGACGTAAAAGGAAGCAGATTCTTAAAGATAAAAGATTGAAAAAAGGAAGAACTGATGAAAACACAATCAATCCCATTGAAAACTCTCAAAGGTATTATGTTCCAAGTTTGGTTAATATCAGAACACCACTATCTGATTTAACTTCATCAATCTTTAATGAAAGAAATATGAGTTCACCTTCACCAGCATCTGTATCAAGCAACTCAAGTACAATGAAGAGTTTCAATATTGTTTCTACAAATCAATTGGCTGCTTCAGCACGACAGCGGAGGAAAAGTATTATGGAAGGTAAGATGCCCCAATCTTACAAACTTCATAACAACCTTAGCAATAACAGTGGGGGTCCTTTCAGGATAAATTCTCCATCCTTTTCGCATTTCAAAACACCATTTTCTGATATAGCTTCCTCATGTTCTAACCAAAGAATCATAAAACCTCATGCACCGCCAAGTTATTCTATTCAAAAATCAAAAAAACAGTTGACTGTTACACCTCTTTCTGATATAACTTCCTCATTTTCTAATCAAAGAAATATGGAACCTCATGAACATCCAAGTAGTTATGTTCATAAATTAAAAAAACAGTTGAATGTAGGTGTTATTCAATCCATGACGGTCAAACTCTTCAATTATTTTGGAAATGAGAATCATAATCTGGCTTTTTCATCCACAAGCAATATTCCTATACAAGAACCCACAACATTCACTTCAACTCCAGATGTTAACATTGAGAGTGATTACTCTGGTGATGAGACGGTAACAGATGATTCTCTCAGTGATAGCTCATGTGAATTCAATGCCGCAGATGCAAATTATGACTCAAGTTCCAGCTATGATGACGAAGATGTCTATGACTCCAATTCTACATCATTTGATTCTTTAAATATTGGTATTTATCATTAAAACCAACTTTATTTATTCTTTAAATTCATTATACATATCAATTTGACGTTGTCCATTACATGTTGCACTTTGATACCTGCTATGATTTAATGTGGATTTTAGTTATAATTTTATTATTTAATATAAACCAATTGCTCAACTACGTTTCATTTAAATAGGTTATTCTGATATTGGTGATCCTATAGTTGAATGCACACAATATGGGGCACTTATGTGGTATCAAGAAAAAACTGACAAGCAAAAACATAGTGCAGTTCCTAAGTTTCAACTATGTTGTGGAAAGGGGAAAGTTGTGTTGCCACTTCTGAAAACACCACCACTATTACTACAACGTCTTTTGTTTGATAATAGTGAGATAGACAGTCGAAATTATCAACAATTTTGTAGAATGTACAACATGATGTTTGCTTTTACGTCTCCGGGAATGAAATTCGACAACAGATTTTTAGCTGGAAGTGGACCACCTAACATAAGAATTCATGGACAGGCTTGCCATCGAATTGGGAGCATGTTACCTTTAACTGGACAATCTCCAAAATTTGCTCAACTGTATGTTTACGACACCGACAATGAGATTCAACATAGAATTAAAGGAATTGGGTAATTTTACCAAACTTTGTTTTCTTTACAACATATTAAATATTTTTCATTGCTGCATCATAGTATTTCCTTTTATATGAAGGAACAACCCCAATATTATTCCAGAAACAGTTAGTAGATTGAAGGACATGTTAGATGAGTTCAACACACATGCCAAATCTTTTAGGATGGCAGCAGATAGATTAAAGGATTGTCCTTTGCCTGATCTCAAGCTTAAGCTAATATCTGATAGATCAACAGATGGAAGGATTTATAACCAACCTACTGTTTCGGAGGTAGCCGCCCTAATAGTTGGTGATGTTGATACGGGTTCTAAGAGGGATATTCTTCTTGAAAGAAAGAGCGGAAGGCTAAAAAGAATAAGTGAGTTTCATTCAAGTTATCTGGCATATTAATATCCACTTTTGTTTCCTTATGGGGAAGATGGTTTTAGACTTGGAGTTCTTCTTAGAGAAACTAATACCAAAAAAAAAAATGAAGAGGAATAAGCTTACCATTAGAGAATGGCTTGCTTTTAGGATTCAATGCAGACATAACGAGGCACAAACTATATTGCGGTCAAGAAGGTTGTTTCAACAATTTTTGGTTGATGGATTTACTATGATAGAGTCACAAAGATTGAATTATATTCGAAAACATCAGAAAAAGCTGCGTGTTTCTAAATATTGCAATTTGAGCTCATCTGAACAGAATGCAAACACTCAAGGATCAAACAAAGGTAAAAGAGTGGTTTTACCTTCAACTTATGTTGGAAGTCGGAGGTTTATGGAACAACTCTATTTTGATGGAATGGCAATTTGTAGCCAAGTTGGATTTCCAGATCTTTTTATCACATTTACTTGCAATCCCAACTGGCCTGAAATCCAAAGGTTGCTTAGCAAAATTAACTTGAATTCTCAAGACCGTCCAGATATCATCTCAAGAGTCTTCAAAATTAAGTTCGATGAGTTGTTGTGTGATCTAACAAAAAAGCACGTGTTAGGGAGAGTGATTGCATGTAAGTCAATTTAATACCCTTTCAGTCGAGTTATATTTTTTGACATTAATCTTATTAAATATGTAATATGCATCGTTTTACTAAGTTTAAACTTACTTAATTTCAAATATATACACCATTGAATTCCAAAAGCGGGGTTTACCACACGCCCATATACTATTATTCTTGCATCCTTCAAGCAAGTATCCGACTTCAGATGATATAAACAAGATCATTTCAGCAGAGATACCAACGGAAGAAGATGATAGGAAACTCTACCATTTGGTCAAGACACATATGATTCATGGCCCATGTGGTTTAGCAAATGCGAATTCAACTTGCATGAAAAATGGAAAGTGCTCAAAATACTTTCCAAAGAAATATCAAACCGAAACCATTGTTGATCAGGATGGATATCCCGTGTACCGAAGAAGAGAAACTGGTAATACAGTGCTGAAAAAACACGTTCAACTTGATAACAGATATGTAGTTCCTTACAATACATATTTGTTGAAGAAATTCCAAGCACACATCAATATGGAGTGGTGTAATCAAAGTACTTCAGTTAAATACTTATTTAAGTATATTAACAAGGGGTATGATAGAATTACTGCTGTTGTTGTCCAAACTGACGGTGATGGATCTCCCTCGGTCAGAATGGTTGACGAAATCAAGCAATATCTTGATTGCAGATATATCTCACCAAGTGAGGCATGTTGGAGACTTTTTTCATTTCCTATTCATGGTAGATCACCCGCAGTTGAAAGGTTGTTCTTTCATCTTGAAAGAGACAACTCTGTTTATTATACCGATTATGAATTGATAGATGAGGTGCTTAACAAACCAACTGCGAAAGAATCTATGTTTACGGCATGGATGGAAGCAAACAAAGCATACCCAGAGGCAAAGAATTTGACGTACTCACAATTTCTTTCCAAATTTGTTTATGATAAAAGATACCGTCGATGGAGACCACGTAAAAGAGCAAATACAATTGGCAGACTTATTTGGGTCCCTCCAAGTACGGGTGAGTTATATTTCTTGAGAATGATGCTAACAGTCGTCAAAGGTCCAACTTGCTATGAGGATATAAAATTTGTGGGTGGAAAAGTTCAGGATTCTTTTAGGGATGCATGCTTCGAAATGGGCTTTCTTAACGATGACAAGGAATATGTTGCAGCCATCGACGAAGCAAAGAATTGGGGTTTCGGGCATTTTTTACGAAAGTTATTTGTCACTATGTTACTATCCGGTACTGTCAATAGACCACGACATGTTTGGGAAAAAACTTGGAGGACGTTATCTGATGGTATCCTCTACCAACAAAGGCAAAAAACAAATAGAAGAGGTATGAACACTTTATTAAACTTTTTTAAGTCAACAAATATTATTTTCCGAAAGCAAGCTGTATCTTTTTTTATTACAAAATATAATGATATGAACTTACTTTAAAATATAATTATTCTTCATCCATATGTCCCTTATTTAATATGTTTCATAAGGTATGTCCATTTACGTAAGAAACATTTTCATATTTGTCATTTGTCATGTATGTAAGTTATTTTCTTAACTTGCAGCTGCAACAGTGTCTTTGGTTCCATTTAATTTCACGCAGCCGCAACATCAACTGTTTGATTTATGTTCAATGTATTTCAACATCACGACAGCAGTTGCATCATACATATGTAATTATATAGAAAACTAATGAAATTTTTTTAACAGAATTGCAGCTATCGGACAATGAGTTAAAGAATCTCACACTAATTGAGATTGAGAACATGATGCAATCGAATCGAAGAAGTTTGCATGAATTTAAATGTATGCCATATCCAGATTCATACATCACAAAACATGTTGGCAATAGGCTTATTTATGACGAACTTAATTACGATGCCGATACCGAGAAACAGAAATTCCAAGAACTTTTTCATGCCCTTACAGGTGATTTATTTTCTTTATACTATGAATTACAAAAATGATTTTTATTGTCCTTGCACTTATAATTCTTGGTTTGTATTTTATAGATGAACAACGTTTGATATTTGAGAAAATCATGGATGCTGTTAACAAACAGAGTGGAGGGGTATTTTTCTTGCATGGTTACGGAGGGACTGGTAAAACTTTCATGTGGAGAACACTATCAAGTGCACTTCGTTCTCAAAAAAAAATTGTTCTTACTGTTGCTTCAAGTGGGATAGTTTCGTTATTATTGCCGGGTGGAAGAACAGCACACTCAAAGTTCAAAATACCTGTGCCAACGCTTGACAACTCAACTTGCAACATCGACAAAGACACCGAACATTCTCAATTATTTGAAGCAACGGATGTGATAATATGGGATGAGGCACCTATGTCTCACAAGAACTGCTTCGAAGCATTGGATAAAACCCTTAAAGATGTAATGAGCAAAAAGGGTGATGAGAATACTATTTTTGGTGGAAAAGTTGTTGTATTTGGAGGAGATTTTAGACAGATTCTTCCTGTTGTTCCAAGAGCTGGGCGTTCTGATATTGTTCATGCATCAATTAGTTCATCTTATGTATGGGATTATTGCCAGGTTTTAACACTATCAAAAAATATGAGACTTCAAGAGGGAAGAGACAACACAAGTTCTAATGAACTAGCGGAATTTTCAAAATGGATTTTAAATGTGGGTGATGGTAAGATTTGTGAACCCAATGATGGTTTGGTTGATATTGAAATTCCTCAAGAGCTATTAATATCAAATTTTGATGATCCTATAAGAGCAATTGTTGAAAACACATATCCCAATTTGTTGGAAAAATATCAAGATGTTGAATTCTTACAAGGAAAGGCTATTCTTGCTTCAACCATTGAAGTTGTGGACAAAATCAATCATTATGTATTAGACTTGATACCAGGTACATGTGTTTTATATTTACTGTATTATTACATTCATAATATATATATATATATATATATATATATATATATATATATATATATATATATATATATATATATATATATATATATATATATATATATATATATATATATATATATATATATATATATTTAAGAACATAGCTTTACTAATTTATTTATGTTTTGCTTTTAAACTTTTTTTTAGGAGAAGAGAAAGAGTATTTGAGTTTTGATTCCATTAATAGAACAGATTCAAGTTATACTGAAGCATATGAAGTTCTAACTCCTGAATTTCTCAGTAAATTAAGAACGTCAGGGCTTCCCAATCATAGGATTAAATTGAAGGTTGGTACACCTATTATGCTAATGAGAAATTTGGACCAAGTCGATGGGTTGTGCAACGGAACAAGATTAATTGTTACAAGATTTGCAAATCATGTCATTGAGGCAAAAATCATGTCTGGAAAGAACATAGGTAACATTTTTTACATTCCACGAATGTCTATGTCACCTTCTGATTCACCTTGGCCATTCAAGTTGATTAGGAGACAATTTCTGATTATTGTCTCCTATGCAATGACAATTAATAAGTCACAAGGTCAATCTCTTGATAGTGTTGGATTGTATTTTCCTACTCCTGTGTTTAGTCATGGTCAATTATATGTTGTAATTTCAAGAGTTAAGAGCAAAAGTGGGCTAAAAATCCTAATTCATGACAAGGAGAATGTACCGTGTTCTACTACTACTAATGTTGTGTACAAGGAAGTCTTTCAAGCACTTTGATAGTTGGTAAACTTTATATCTTATACTTTACGATTCAAATTAAAAATCTATTTTGAATTAAAATATATAGTATGTACATTTTCCATGTATTTCAAGAAGTATATAATTTTTCCTATTTGTTCATGCAGACGTTATTTGTTGATAGGACCAACGCTTGCTACAAATATGGAGTTAAATGCCAACATGGTTTACATGAGACATATACTCAACTGAAAATATGGTAACATACTTAATAATTTAATAATCTATAAATGTAATGTGAATCCAGACGAGACCCGTGCGATAGCACGGGTTTGTTACTAGTTAGTTAGACAAGAATGGTCCAGTTCCATGTAGTTTTGTTTTTAAGTTACGTTCTGGTACGAAATTGGTGCTCATAAATTTTTTGTGTGTTTATCCGCGTTTAATAATGTGTCGGTGCCTAGCATTTCTCTAGTTTTTATCTTGCTCAGAAAATAATATTATTGTTTATAATATTGTAGATGGTTTTCTGTGAAGCTGACTCTCCGCTGCTGTCTGTGTTTAGTAAGCCACTTTCCAAAACTCGGACAAACATACATGAGTGATTCTGACTTCATCTCAAACCAATTGTGTGGGTATGGTGGGTCTTTAATTTATTATTAGTCATTATACTTTTTGTCTTAGGAGTTACATGTTATTTGATTTTGCGGCCTTTGCCTCACCAGTGGTTCCTAGAGGTGACAATTGAATCAATTAAGACAAAATCCATCCAATTTATTCACTAAAAAATCCATTCAATTCATCCAAGATAATAAAACTAAGTTAATGGATTGGACAAAATCTACCAGTTTATACATGGATTAATCCAATCCATCTAACATATTTGAATGATACAATGGATTACTTTTATCATATACTTTAAATCTATTAAAAAAATTTAAAAATAATAAAATCAGATTATTTTCAAAAATATAGAAAATCAGATTTTTTTTTGGAAATAATAAAAATCGAGTTTTTTTTTCAAAAATAAAGAAAATCAAGATTTTTGAGGAACTATAAAAAATCAAGTTTTTCTGAAAAAAAAAAACGATTTTGTTTTAGAAAAACAGAAAATCGAGTATTTGTCGGAAATACAGAAAATAATTTTTTTTAGAAATATAAAAAATCGAGGTTTTCTCAAAAATATATAAAATCGAGTTTTTGTCGGAAATATAGTAAATCGTGTTTTCACAAATACCAAAAATCGAGTGTTTATAAAAAATATAGAAATCAAGTTTTTTTTTAGAAATACAGAAAATATAATTTAATAATATAAAAAATACAGAAAATCAAGTTTTTAATTGGAAATACAGAAAATCGAGTTTTTTAAAAAAAAAATACAGAAAATCGAGTTTTTGTCTTTATCAGAAATATAGAAAATTGAGTTGTTATCAATAATACAAAAAATCGAGGTTTTTTTGAAATTACAGAAAATTAATTTTTTTTTAAATACATAAAATCAAATTCTTTTCTGAAATAATGAAAATCGAGTGTTTATCAAAAATACAGCAGATCAATTTTTATCGAAAATACAAAAATACAATTTTTATCTTTCTCGTTTGTGTCGATAAAATTCTGTTACTGACCTAGACATTAATTTGCGTAAAATCAAAATTGTTGAGAATATTTCTTCTAATTCAATTATTTACGATATTGTATAAATAGAATTGAATTGATATTAAAAGAAAATCAAATGAATTAAATCCACTTGATTTCACTCAAAAATATTTAATATTAACATTTTAAAATATTTTAATTTTTGGATGTCTAAAGACAAGTTTACGTTAACTTGAAAAGATTTGGTTTGATATTTATCATGGCCATCAATTAAAAAAATCAACTATACGACAAAGGTAAATTAATTAATTATTTCTACTCATTATTAACTTATTTACTAGGTTAAAAATTAAATTAATTATTAGAAAAATATTTTAATTATTATTTTAAGTGAAGGTTAAATAAAATAAATTTCTAATTGATTTTAATAAAATAAATTACTTCTTTTAATTTTAATAATTATATGGAGAAGGTTTTGAATAGTTGAACTAAAAATGATATTAAGGTTTTGGATGGAGAATTACGTGGAAACATATATTATTTAGAGTCTTTTTAGTAAAACTCAAAAAAGAGCTTTACATTTTTAGTTTTTAGATTTTTACTTCACAAATAAATGAAAAACTTTTGTTGGGTATCTATCATTTTAGATTGTAGCATTCTTTAATAGTTTTTGGGTTTTTTTCTTTCCAGCTATATGAAATAGCTATTAATTTATAAACAATTCTTTCATTAAAGCTCTATTATTTTAACCAAAAATATTAATTTATAAACAATTCTTTCATTAAAGCTCTATTATTTTAACCAAAAATCATTCTTTAACGTTAAATATATTATCTTATATTTATATATTGTTTCATCTTTTATTTTGTAAGTTAATGCATATATATATATATATATATATATATATATATATATATATATATATATATATATATATATATATATATATATATATATATATATATATATATATATATATATATATATATATATATATATATATATATATATATATATATATATATATATATATATATATATATATATATATATATATATATATATATATATATATATATATATATATATATATATATATATATATATAATTCATAATGGTTTTATGTTCTTATGCTTCTCCATGCTTGCAAACGATTGAAAAAGTCTTAAGATTCTCTTGAAAATAAAAATTGATTTTTGCATAATCATGCATCCACATCCATTTTTCATGCATACAAAGACAAAAATACATTCACATTTTGTGACTCTTAAAAATACTCGATCGTCGAGCCTTCAATCTTATTTCTGGACACTTAGGGTGATTTTATTTGTCACCTTCTAATTATTGCAGAATATTTACAAAAGGAAATGAAGAAATTTTTAGGTTTTTTATTATTGTGCTTGAAAAGATTGTGAGTTTTGCTTTTACGTATATTCAGGTGCAATGAGAAATTTAAGGTTACATATTTCTGAGTAACAAGCAACGTTTTCAATTCGAATGCGATAAAATATCTTTCGCTAAAATCAACCAACCAACTATCAAGATTATGATCATTAAATTTTAGATAAATTAAACATTCATAGTTATGTGTTCTTATTATTTTTATTTACTTCAATTTGGTGATGTATACTTTTTGTTAAAATGAAGTTATTTGTTGAAGTATTAGTTTTTAAATTTAATGAAAATTTGTATACTTGATATATTCAATAAGAATTTCTAGTTTATATTAAAACAGAAGTTAGACAAGTGGGCATTTAGTTTATTATAAGTCATTATACTTTCGGTCTTAGAAGTTACATGTTATTTGATTTTGTGGCGTTTGTTTCACCACGGGTGACAGTTGAATCAATTAAGACAAAATCCACCCAATTTATTCACTAAACAAATCCATCCAATTAATCCACGATAATAAATCTAAGTTAATAGATTTGACAAAATCTATCAATTTATATACATCCATTTATCCAATCTATCCAACATATTTGAATGATCCAATGGATTATTTTTATCATATATTTTTAAATCCATTAAATCATTTAAAAATAATAATAAAATCAGATTATTTTTAAAAATATAGAAAATGAGCTTTTTTGTTTCCAGAAATAATAAAAGTCGAGTTTTTTTTTTCGAAAATAAAGAAAATCAAGATTTTTAAGGAAATATAGAAAATCATATTTTTCTGGAAATAAAAAAACCAATTTTTTTTTGGAAATACAAGAAATTGAGTTTTTCTCAAAAATATAGAAAATGAATTTTTTTACAAAAATACAAAAAATTGAGTTATTTTTCACGAATGCTGAAAATCAGTTTTAAAAAAATACAAAAATCAAGTTTTTTCTCATAAATACCAAAAATCGAGTGTTTATAAAAAATATAGATAATCAAGTTTTTTCTTCAGAAATACAGAAAATATAATTTAATAATACAAAAGATACAGAAATCAAGTTTTTAATTGGAAATACAGGAAATCAAGTTTTTTTTTTAAATAGAAAAGATCAAGTGTTTAATAGAAATACATAAAATCATTTTTTTTCAAAAGTATAAAAAATCGAGTTTTTTTTTTCAAAAATATAGAAAATTGAGTTTTTGTTTTTATCGAAAATACATAAAATTGAGTTGTTGTCGAAAATAAAGAAATTTGGTTTTTTTTTTACCAGAAATACATAAAATCTAGGTTTTATGGGAAATACCAAAAATCAAGTTTTTTTTTCAAACATACAGAAAATCGAGTTTTTTTTTAAATTACATAAAGTTGTTTTTTTTTCAATACATAAAATCAAGTTCTTTTTGGAAATACCGAATATTGAGTGTTTATCAAAAATATAGAAAATCATTTTTTTTTTCGGAAATACAAAAATACAATTTTTATCTGAATATCAAGTGTCTATCAGAAATACAGAAAATCGAGTTTTTCAAAAGTATAAAAAATTGAGTTTTTTTTAGAAATACAGAAAATTGAGTTTTTATCAAAAATACATTAAATCACGTTTTTCGAAAATTTAGAAATCCAAGTTTTTTTAAGAAATATAGAAAATCAAATTTTTTTTAGAAATACATAAAATCAAGTTTTTAACAAAAATACAAAAAAAATTGAGTTTTTTTCCTCAGACAGAAAATCAAGTATTTTTTAAGAAATACACAAAATCGAATTTTCACGTAAGTTGTCCAAAGATTAGCGTGAGGCACTTTTAGTGACGAGAGAAAGAGAGAATAATAAAGGAAATAAGGATTTGTATTATTGAATTGTAAAAATAATGATACACACTATGACTACTTATATATAACCCTAATTGGGTTTGGGCTAACACAACTTGAATTATACTTAAATATTAAATCTAATTAAATCAAATCTAATCTAATATTTTAACAAATCTAATTTTATATTTCAACACCCCCATAATCCAAGTTGTCGAACATCCTAAAAAATAGTCAATCTGAACAATTCCTAATTTCTTTCTCAAATTCAGGAATCTGTCGATTTTCAATCATTTGGTGAAAATGTCGGCCAACTATGCTTCACTTGAGCAATGCCTAACTTAAAGTTCACCTTGATTTACTTTTTCCCTCAAGAAGTGAAACCTTGCTTCAATATGTTTACTTCTTCCATGCAGAAGTGGATTCTTCGCCAGATTTATGGATGACTTATTGTCGATTTGCAATACTAGAGGTTTCTTCACTTTGACAAATATTTCTTCAAGTATAGATCTGATCCAAATTGCTTGACATGCAGCATAGAATCCTGCTATATATTCAGCTTCACACGATGACAATGCCACCACAGGTTGCTTCTTCGAACACCATGAGATTGGGGCACCAAATACTTGAAAGAAATATCCAGTTGTACTTCTTCGATCTTCCTTATCTCCACACCAATCAGCATCTGAAAAACAATTAACTATTGCTTCTTTTCCTTCAAAATATCGTCGAAATAGTATTCGATAATTTATTGAACCCTTCAAATATCTCAGGATTCTTCTTACAGCCTTCATATGTGACACTCTTGGTTCACCCATATATCTACTTACTAATCCGACTGTGAATCCTATATAAGGTCGACTATTGCACACATATCTCAGAGATCCCTCAATTTGCTTGAACAAAGTTGTATCGACTTTGTCTTCCTCTCCATTCTTCTCCAACTTCACATTTGGTTCGACAGTTGAGGATGCAGGATTCAAATTATCCATTTTGAATCTCTTGAGTATCTCTTTGATATACTTTCTTTGATGTAGCACCATACCTTGCTTCAACATTTGAAATTCCATGCCTAAAAAATAAGACAATTTTTCTAGATCCGACATTTCAAATTCCTTCGTCATCAGCTCTTTGAAATACGACAAGTTCTCCAAACTATTTCCAGTTACTAGCAAGTCATCAACAGACAAGCAGATGATTGTTATATCTTGTGCTACAACCTGAATATAGACACCATACTCTGATTTACATTTGATAAATCCCAATTCGACTAAGTATGATTCGATCTTCTTGTTCCATGCCCTAGGTGCCTGCTTGAGGCCATAGAGCGCTTTGTGCAATCTGTGATACGGTGGGAAAACTGAATCGGGTCGTTTTGCATTTTGATCGCATTTGTGCGGATAGCAAGAGTCGTCACCGACATTTCTTTTATCCAACAGGAAAGGTAAAAAGGCACAGGAAAGACCTTTCGAAATTATTTCTCGGGTTCGGGGGGTATATTATGAAAAGGGAAGGTATTAGCACCTTTTTCATCCGTAGTTATCTACGGGCTCTTAGTTACTTACTAGATCACTTACTTTTTCTTTGACAATGTGCTTGTGATGTGGGCTTTAAAAGTATTTTGAAAAATGTCTTTGTAATGGTTCTTGTTTCTATAAGAATGCGTACAAAGTTTTGTTTCGAAAAATAGTTCAAAGATGTGTTTGTGGAATGTGTTTTTGAAAGTGGTTTTGAAAAGATGTTTTTGCAATGGTTCTCGTCTCTATAAGAACGTATACAAAATGTTTTGTCTTTCGAAAATGTTTTGAGATGAAAGTGTTGGTATGAAAATGTTTGTCGTGAGCAAGCGAGAAACTAGGAGCGAATATACCTACTCGAAAGGTCTTAAACATTCTTTTCTTCCTCCTTTAGATGTTACTATCTTAACATTGATTTGGTAAGAAGCCCCATCGTTGTATGTGAAGGGACAGGAGCGGGTCAATCGTACAGTCATCGAAAGCAACTTATGAGACGCTTTAGCAATTTTTTATAAGGGACTAGATTGTTTTATCAAAGGAAACATCGAGGGACATCGAGGGACTATGATCTTTTATAGAATGGCCTTTGCTAAAGCGTCCCATATTCGAGGGACATGACTGTGTTCTGAGGCAACGAGCGAGGTTACCCTAGAGGTGCGCGTATGAAAAAGTGTGTTTGTTTCAAGTTAATTTTGTTTTTGATTAGGTTATCTAGCAATTGATTTTGAATCATGCCATGCACGCCTAATTATTATATAGTATAAGGAAAATAGTAAATTGCGGAAATTAAAATTCTACGCTATTACAGAGCTTTCGGGAATGGGGGTACAAATTCACAAATGGGGATGGATCAATGCGATAAAAAGTCCAAATAGGCAATCAATACAACCAAATCGAATAACAAATAAGTAATCAATTAAACTAAAACAATCTATGAAGTAAAAATTAATTAACAAAGTATGGAAATAAAATTCTAAGTATTCAGTTTGAAAAATTTGGAGAAAAAAAATAAAATTCTATTCTATTAAAGAAAATAAAATAATTGATTAAAAGAAATTAAATCATTTGTATATATTTTGTCTTTTGGTATTTTTTATTATGAAGAATTTAAACAAAACAATTTAAAACTAAATAAAAAGTTAATTAGTATAATTATTCATAAAAAATCCCTAACTAAACTATTTAAGAGAATTTAACTAATTTAAAAGAAAATTAACTTAGGAAAGTTCATAAAGTTATTTACAAGATTCTAACTTAGTTAACTAATTACATATATTTCTTAATTGAATTTTAAAGTCTAAACTAAAGATTAACTAGACTAATTTTTTTATAAAAAAACTTAAAGAAATCAAAAAAAGAAAAATAGAAAAACCAAGCCCCAGCAGGGGTTGAACCCGTGTCCTCAAGTTAGAGCCGATGATACCTTGCTAAGTGAACTGTATTTTTTATCTGTTATGATTATATTAAATTAATACAAAAAGATGAACAAAGTAACGGATTGGGCCTGCAAGCCCATTAAAGGTTGACCCGGTTTGGAATGAACAAGGAAAAAGTTTGGAGAAACCCTAGACACAAAAAGGTGTCGCGGAAGTTTATCTTGGGAAGAGGACATGTTCAAATTTCATTATTGTTATTGGGAAGGAGAGAAAAAAAGATTAAATAAAATATTGTGTTTTATTGGTAAGGAAATTGTTTAATTGTTATTGTCGTTCCAGTAAAAAGAAGTAAAGGAAAGGAATTTGAAACTGCAACAAAAAAAGACTATCCTTTCTCTCTTTCTCACGCGTCATCTCCTTCAACCTCACACTTCTCTCTTTGTTAAACCGTAACATCACCATCTTGAAGGAAACACTTTCTATAAACTTTCCACCACCATCATTAGCTTCAATCGCATAACAAACACTATCATGCACTTCTCTTCTCATATTCTCGAATCGCACCCTAACGGAAAACACCCAACTATCGCGGTTGCCATCCCATCGCTATCGCAGAGGAACGTGTCCGTTCATTCAGCTTCAGGAGTTTCCCTTTCCATAACGGCCGCTTTTACCAGAACTCTTCGATGGGATTTTGATTGGAGTAGTGGATGAGGGATTTGCGGAGGGTGTTTTTGATGGGTTGTGCACGGTGGAGATGAAGAGAGGAGATAGAGGAGAGGGATGCTATGTGCAAAGATGGAGGGGAAAGGGAAAAAGAAAAATAATGATTGTTTGTTATCTACATAGTTCTGAGTTAATATAGAAACTCTTTTTTCTAGTTCTGTCACAGAAGTTATAAGTTTATCCTTTTGGTCAAAAGGCAAACCAACGAAAATGGATGTGCCACATTTTTTGGTAGAGAAACCTTTAATTGCGGTGAAGCATTTGGTACTGCATTTGATCGAGATATAGTTTGTGCTCCAGAGAGAATAATGGTAGATTTGTGTTTATGGAGGTGGGGGTAGTTTATAGGAAGATAGAAAAGAATTTTGCAGAATTTTATTACTGTTCTTTTTTTTTTACCCGAACTTATCTCTCAATCTTACAGTAAATGACAACAAAGATTCTTTTTTTTTGTTTTTTAACACTTGTTGTTTATCTTTATGTGACCACAGGCTTAAGTCCATATGACAAACAACATAGAAACTGAACAAACATGGTTGTGCAAAAATGAGAGAAGAAACGGTACCTATTGGAGTCTCTCCAACGGCGGTGCAAAGAAAAATGGTGAGTTTTAAATCCGCGCTTTGATTTCTATTTTGAACTTCTTCTTCTCTGATTTCTGCATGCGGTGAGTTGCTAATATTATTACGAACGTAATGTTGATGTTATTGCGTTGCAGTGAGAAATACCGGGGCGAAGATGATGAAGGTGCGGTGATGTTGGGGGTGCGATTAGGGAGCAGAAGTTAAGGGTGTTATGGTTTGATGTTGTTGAAGAAGGTTGAGAGTGAATTTAGAGGTAGTGAAGGGTTTTAACAATCAATATGGCTTATGCAGAGAAATATTTTTAGGATCTCTTTTTTTTTCTCTTTGCTGCCTAGTTTTGTGTTATAGTGACTGAGAAGTAAGAATTGTAGGGAAATTTTGGTGAATTTGAACATTTGAAGTATGATGTTTCAGTGGTTTTCTAATGCAGTTTCTGTTTGATACATTTGCGTGCAATGTTGACATGTTTTGGAGCAGGTTTGGTTCAGATTTTTGGACTGTTGTTGCAAGGTTTGCAGGGTTGGCAGTTTGTTTGTATGTGCGCAGCCGATTTGCACAGTTTTGGGACTGGTTATGTGGCCTAGGTGATTTCTTTCCTCTTTCCTTTTCATCTTTCCATGAAACAAAATCCAAGTTTGGCTTTTCAACATATTCTGAAGGGTTTGCTAATTTAGGAAAATGATGAGGCATATGAGGCTGTTTGAGCATGCTTGCTGTAATATTTTGCTGCTTTGTTTCTGTACAGCCTTGGCTGTTTTACATATGTTTGTAGTTTGTTGCACTGTTTTTCTGTTTGTGTTGCCTTGTTAGCTGATTGTTGGTTGCTGTATTGGGCAGTTTGCTTTGTTTGCAGTCTGGTTCTACTTTTTTTGCTGCAATTTGGTTTGTTTTGTTTTAACTTGTTGCAGTTTGTACTTTTTTTCCTTTTTTGTGAACCAAAACTTAGATTTTGAGATTTGCAAAATGGGGAGAAATTGATGGTGATTAAACAAACAAAAATATGATTCCAAGACGCAAACCCTAATGATGAATTTGCGAAAAGAAAACTTTGAAAATTTCTTTGCTTATACCCAAGCTTGATTGTTTGCTAATCCTTCTCTTTTCTTGTTTCATGTGAAATGGTGACAGTGAGAAAGGAGAAACCGTGGCATAGAGGCAAAATGGCATGGAAACGAATCAAGCTAAACTCGAAGAAGAAGAAAGCTTCAAGGAATTTTGCTTTAGGAACTCTGTTGGATTTTTGAATTTAGAACGCATCACATCCTCTTGTAATTGAATTTATTTGTAACCTTGAACTTGTGATGAAATGCAACTTATGTCCTTGCTAATTTTGAATTTTTTTCCTTGTACTAAATGAACACTTGAAATGTAAAGCTTTGTAACATGACTTGAAATTCACTATGAGCGTTTTGGATTGAATATAACTTTTTACCTTTGCAAAACCTTTGGAATTTAAATGGTAAACCAAAACTTGGGATCAAAAGACATCTCATGAAATAGGATTTAGGCTCCTTGTAGAATATTTGAACTTTGAATGAAAATGATTAGAATCATGATGAACTTGAACTCTTTTGAAATCGCACTTTGACTTCTCATATTGCAAACGCCTTGAAATTTCAACAAAAATCATGACTTGAGATCAAACGCAAACCTTGAATTTGAACTTGGCTCTAAAAACTTGTAAAGCTTGTGCAACTCAAAATGTCCAAATTGAACATATATCAAAGCACTTTCAATGGTAAAAGACTTGTAAAGTTGGAATGAAATCGTGATTGAACTTGAATCTTGAATAATGGTTGTTTTAAATGAGAGTCTTAATCTTTAAATCGCATTCAATTCAAACTTGCATTCAAAATGGACGGACTCGCACGCCACATTCGATTGAAAGATGGAGCTTTATTGCCAAACAAACATGCTCTGAGAACATTCGTCAATCTTTCGACAAACTGTGGTTAAGAACAAATCAAAAATCAACAAATGACTTACGACGATTCGATAATTTTTTAAAGTCTTCCAAACACAATTTTCTTTTGATCTCTGAAGTTAAACCCGTGAGCGACATCACTTATGACCATAAACAGAAATAATTGTTTCAAGGTCTTGTAATTTGAAGAAATCACAAATCTTGGAAATCGGGCGATTGTTATTTAAAACTAGGTCAAATTCCATGATGCGACTTCTAACGCATTCGAATTTTGGTGATCTTCTACGCGTAATCAGTTCTTAATTTGTGAAGAGAAATTGGAGATGGCATCAAGGGGAATCATATGTAAGAAAAACCGCTCAAAAATATTGAATAATGAAGAAGTTACAATCCTTTGAATTTGTTCTCGCAAAAGGTCGATTTCTTTGGGTCGATGTAGTCGTTTTTTCAGTTATCTGAACCATCGATTGAGCAAACTTGCAATGAGAGGTTTGAAAACTGGCTTAAACAAATATTAAGGAGACATGAAGACCTATGAAGACCAATTGAGACCTTGAAGACTCAATTTTCTTTGAGAAATACAAAACCCTAATTGTTGATTTACTGCCTAGGGAGAGAATCTGTCTGATCGACTTCTGAGCCAAATTGAGTATTTGAGTAACCCTAGGATAGCATCTTGAATGAAAAATTGGAGGGAAAATTTTGGGGTACAACATCTTCCCCTATTCAATCTTCTTAAACTTGAAAAGTGAGATCGACATGTTCGTCGTTCGTAGCTTGAAAGTAGAAGATGATTGAACACTAGAGTGCCCAAAAATTTGCACTCGATGATGTGTTGGTTGATTGTGTAGGGAATGGGCTTAAAGATTCCATTTGGAGAAATGATGGATAGTTATCGGAGATGGGCTTATAGATGCCATCCAAAGGTGATTGTTGATTGAAGTGGACGAAGTCTGAACTTGACTTCAATTGGAAAAGAAATCAGAATAAACCTTTGATCGGTTTTAACTGGAACTAGCAGAAGTCTTGAATGTTGTTTGATTGGAAAGAATCAGAATAAATCTTGGAGGATTTAAACTGAACCAATAGAGGTCTTTTATTAAATTTGATTGGAAAGCATCAGAAAAAATCTTGGAGTGATTTATCTGAACTAGAGAAAATTTTCTACTGGGAAAGAATCAAGATAAACCGCTGAGAGGTTTATCTAAACTAGCAATGGTCTGGAGAAGAATCAGAATAAATCGTTGAGAGATTTGTCTGAACCAGAGAAAACGTATACTAGGGAAGAATCAACATAAACCGTTGAGAGATTTAAACTGAACCAGCAGGTGTCTGGAGAAGGATCGAAACAAATTGTTGAGAGGTTTAAACTGAACCAGCAGGGATCTGGAGAAGAATCAGAACAAATTGTTGAGAGATTTGTCTGAACCAGAGAAAACGTCTACTAGGGAAGAATCGGGATAAACCATTAAGAGATTTAAACTGAATCAGCAGGAGTCTGGAGAAGAATCGGAACAAATTGTTGAGAGATTTATCTAAACCAGAGAATACGTCTGCGAGGAAAGAATCAGGATAAACCATTGAGAGATTTAAACTGAACTAGCAGGGATCTGAAGGAAATATTTGCTATGTAGATGGTCGACCAGTCCTTTCTCGGGAATTGATATGTAATTGACTTGTTCATGGATATTTTCCTGTCGGAAATTTGTTGATGGTAATTTCCTATCGATTGATCTTACCTGAAAAGGTGAAGAGTTAGTTACATGCAATGCCATGATGTATTCAATGCATGGTATAATGTTGTTTCTCAAAATAAATGATATTGCATTGTATGAACTTGTGTTGTAAATGCTATGATGTATGAATGTAATGTATGGACATAAAAATGTTCTGCCGTAGCATTGCTGGAGTACAGGAAAATAAATCCCTGAGTACTGCTCGGAAAGAGGAGTGTAAGTCTCCATACTTGAAGTTGATGTGTTGATGGATGAATTTCCACTTTTTAGAGAAATAAACTCTACTGTGGAAGGGAAACGCCGTGCATTACTCGTGGATTTCGTGAAATCCTGTTGGGGAAACCTGAGAAGTCGGGCATCCCTCGTTGGAGAATCTTTGGAGCGGTAGTTGGAGGTTTTTCTCTGTCATAAATTGTGTCGCATACATTGCATTTTTGAGATGGAGCTTATGCTCGTTGAGATGGCCTGGATTGGAAAATTTTGAGATGAAGGCTATGACTTGTTGACGCCTCTATTAATTGGCAAATTTTTGATATGGGAGTTCTGCTCCAATGGTACCACGTGCATTTGCATAGTATTGAGTCACATTATATGATTTCATAAAGAAGTATATTTTGATGTTGATGAATGTATATTATTGTTGAAATTGTTGTTGATTATGAGATGAGAAGCGGTGATGTTGTTGATCTAATTTCATATATTAATTATCATGCGCTTTATTATATTGTTAGATATCTCACCCCTTCTGTTTGAATGTTGCCCTTATGTTGGTAACGTGCAGGTAATCGAGAGTGAAGGTTGTATACCTTCAGTAGTTCGAGTCGGTGTCATTGCACTGATATGTAACACTCGGGGGGATGAACGCTTGCTGATTTTAGATTGTTGTTGAACTTTAAATTGATTATTATTAAATATGAGATGTTTCGAAGTTGCTGTTTTGTTGTTAGAGATGTTATTAAGAATTCTGTTGTGTAGATGTTGAATTATTTAATTAAAGATGTTATGATGATGGTTCATTCGATGTTTTGAAAGTGTTATATATCCACGATGAATGCAATGAATTTGATAGAAGAATTTGTGACGTCCCGATTCGTTTGCATGATTGAATTTTATAACTCTGATTTATTTGTATATTGCTTGGGGTAGAATTGGAGTGTTACACTCAAGATACCTCTTAATTTCATGGAACCAAGGCTGGTCCACTACTTCTTCGGTACTGATCTCGTGACAGTAAGTTGATTCATCCATCCGTTCAATGGTAATATGGGGAGCCTTGTTATCCCAATTAAGTTTAAACATAGATGACATTGTAGCTAGTGCGTCTGCTAGCTGATTTTCTTCTCGCGGGAAATGCTCGAAGGTAATCTTCTCAAAATATGGCAGCAATGTCAAAACATGTTCTTTGTAAGGGATAAGGTTAGGGTGTTTGGTGTCTCATTTCCCTTTGATCTGACTGATGACCAAAGTTGAATCTCCGAACACACTCAAAGATTTGACCCCCAAATCTATGGCAGCTCTGAGACCAAAGATGCACGCTTCATATTCTGCCATGTTGTTTGTAAAATTGAAGCAGAGTCTTGCAGTAAAGGGAGTATGACACCCTTCAGGAGATACGAATACAACACCAATACCATTGCCGAGAGCGTTAAATGCCCCATCAAAAACCAGGGTCCATCGGGATCCTTGTTCAGGCCCGTCATATGGCCTGAATTCTTCACAGTTGTTTACCATCATGATGTCCTCATCTGGGAATTCGAACTTCATGGACTGGTATTCTTCCACAGCTTGGTGAGCAAGATGATCATCTAGTACATTGCCCTTTATTTCTTTTTGGGTAGTATATTGTATGTCATATTCTGTCAGGATTATCTGCCATCTCGTTATCCTCCCAGAGAGAGCAGGTTTCTCGAAGATGTATTTTATTGGATCCATCTTAGATATCAACAAAGTAGTATGGGTCAGCATATACTGTCTTAGCTGGCAAGCAGCCCATGCCAGAGCGCAGCAAGTTTTCTCAAGCAGTGAATATCTTCTTTCACAGTCAGTAAACTTTTTGCTCAGGTAATAAATAGCATGTTCTTTTCGGCCAGACTCGTCATGATGCCCCATCACACACCCTATTGAGTTTTCTAAAACAGTCAGATACATGATCAATTGTCTTCCATCGACTGGTGGCGTCAACACAGGAGGCTCTTGCAGGTACTCTTTGATTTTGTCAAAAGCAAATTGGCATTCGTCATTCCATTTGACTACTTGATCTTTCTTCAACAATTTGAAGATTGGTTCACAAGTAGCTGTCAGGTGAGAAATGAATCTGGCAATATAGTTCAAACTTCCCAAGAAATCTCTGACTTCTTTCTTAGTACGAGGAGCAGGCATCTCTTGTATTGCTTTTACCTTTGCAGGGTCCACCTTGATACCTTTACTGCTGACGATGAAGCCTAGGAGTTTACCGGACCTCACTCCAAATGTGCATTTACTCGGGTTTAACCTTAGCTTGTATTTCTTTAGCCTTTCCAACAATTTCCGTAAATGGTCAAGATGTTCCTCTTCAGTTTGAGATCTGGCTATCATGTCGTCCACGTAGACCTCTATCTCGTGATGGATCATATCGTGAAACAGAGCTACCATGGCGCGTTGATAAGTTGCCCCGGCGTTCTTCAGCCTAAATGGCATAACTTTGTAACAGAATGTACCCCACTGTGTGACGAAGGTCATTTTCTCCATGTCCTCAGGTGCCATTTTGATTTGGTTGTAGCCTGAGAAACCATCCATGAAGGAAAACACCTTATGATGTGCTGCATTATCAACCAAAATATCGATATGGGGAAGTTAGAAATCATCCTTAGGGCTTGCCCTATTCAAATCTATGTAGTCCATACACATATGTACCTTACCGTTATCTTTAGGCACTGGAACAACATTGGCGACCCATTGTGGATAGGAAGTGACGGCTAAGAATCCAGCATTGAACTGCTTCATAACTTCAGTCTTGATCTTTTCTGACATGTCTAGCCGCATGCGACAAACTTTCTATTTTATTGGAGGGCAGTCTTCTCTTGTTGGCAGACGATGGACCACGATATCAGCATCGAGTCCTGGCATGTCTTCGTATGACCAGGCAAAAATCTCAACATAGTCATGTAGCAACTGAGTTAGCGTTCCTTGACACTAGGCTCCAAGTTGGCACCCATCTTGACTTCTTTCTTGTCCTCCTCAGTACCTAAGTTAATTGTTTCAACGGGCTCTTCGTGGGGCTGTATGGTCCTTTCTTCCTGTTGTAATAACCTAGCTAGTTCCCCTGGTACCCCACAATCTTCCTCACCTTCGTCTTCGGATTGGTAGATTGGATTTTCAAAGTCACAATAGGCCATAGCAGAACCGTTACCCATAGGATCCTGAGTGGATGTAGATCTGCATTTTTAATATGTGAGTGTGTGTAAGAGCATAGCTATCTCTAAAAGAAATAAAATGTAAGAAATAAAGGCAAAGAGCACAAAATTTGCATGCAAAAACGTCTATGATTCATTGATGACATACGAGAATGAAGTAACAGCCCTCACAAATGGACCGTTGTGCCTCGGGTAAGACACAAGGTTTTAAAAGTCTGAATTGTTTAAATATTACAAGCCGGAAAACATTGAAAGACAATTACTCTTGAATAAAAGTAATAGGGACAAAATCTTTGGCCTCCCAATTGTTGAGTCCTCCGCTGATGGTTGGAAAAATCCACTCGTCCATATCACAACTGCCATCACTGTCTTCTACTGCATTGGCTTCCTGATTGTTGATGCGTAAAGGTGGTTCCCCGATGCGAGAACGTCGAACAGCTCTTTAGGCCTCTCTAGTGAATCCCAAACCAAATTTGTTGGACTTGTAAGGAATATCTGGAAGTTGACCCCAGATGGTACACCCGCCTTCTTCAACTACTGCTCTAGCATCTTTTAGAGAGGCCATCTTCAGTGGAGGTCTGGTAATCTTCGGAACTTTGGGAGTAAACTTGGTCGCCGCAATTGTTTGTGGAACTTCCTCAAAATTCTGACATGGAGTCTCAATGAATTCACCATCTATTTCAACATACCTGAAAGAGTTCAGGTAGCTAACCATGTACTCCTCCTCCCCGTGAACTGTGACAATCTTTCCTTTGATCGGGTATTTTAGCATCTGATGCAGGGTAGAAGTGACGGCACCAGCACCATGGATCCAGGGTCGACCCAATAGACAAGAGTATGAAGGGCGGATATCCATCACATAGAAAGTTGAATCAAAAGTCTGGGTTCCAACTTTTATGGGGATGTCAACTTCTCCGTGCACTATCCTCTTAGAACCATCAAAGGCCCTCACTATGATGTTTCTAGGCTTTAAAGTGAGTCCCTCGCAGTCCAGTCGGTCGAGGGCATTTTTGGGCAAGACATTCAATGATGAGCCGGTATCCACCAGAACATGGGCAAGTGTGGTGCCCCTGCATTCAATGGAAACATGCAAGGCATCATTGTGCTTCCTTCCCTTGGAAGTTAAATCAGCATCGAAAAAGCCCAATCCGTTATCAGCAGTTAGACTGGCCACACAATTCTCAAATTGATCGATGGAGGTCTCTTGGGGCACGTGGGAGGTCTTGAGAAACTTTACCAAGGCTTTGGCATGGGCCTCAGAACACAAAAGTAAGGACAACAATGATATCTTCGAGGGGGTCTGCCCCAACTGTTCTATGATGTTGTAGTCACTTTTCTTGATTATTTTTAGTATCTCTTCAATCTCCTTTCTAGAAGCTTCAGGGATGATTTCGGGACGCTCTTTCGCTTGGATAGGCTCAACCAAAACCTCTTTGCCCTTTGTCTCGGTAGTAGGGATAATAGTAGGAGTATCACTGGGAGTACTGGTCTGTGCGGCAGTGGGAATGATCATAGGAGTAGTAACGGTCTTTGGAGAGATCTCAGGTGAGAAGACTCTTCCACTTCTTGTTATCTTACTGGTCCCAGTGATATTACCGATGTCGGGATCAGTATCTCTTGCAACTTCATCTTTGATAGCCAACTGATCCTGCTTGACGCCATAGTAATAAATTTCAGCCCGATAGTTCCAGGGAACGGCTTTATCCTAAGAGTATGATATTGGTCCTGGCATAGTGATGATTAGAGGTGCAAACCTTGGAACAGATGTAATCCTGACGGGTCTTTTGGCGGAGACCCCAGAAGGATTGTTGGAAATGGTGATTATTGAGACATCTTGATAAGAAGTTCTAGTAAGAGGAATCTTTTAAAATAAGATTTCTTTGCTAGTCATCAGGCGCTGAACGCCTATCTTTAGTAACAAACAGCCATTTGGTAGAGACTTGCATAAGTGACAATTCTTATCACAGCCCGGGAACATATCGGCTTGCAACAGATTATGTTTAATTGCCAATAGAGGAGTAGTTAAGTCATTCATGGAGGAGACAAAATGATCATCATCAATGGCGTTGACACCTTGACCATGTCTGGGCATTGGCGCCGTTATTACATTAGGCTTTTCTGTGGGATCAAACTCAATCTCTTTCGCATCGATAAGGTCTTGTACCTTATTCTTCAAGGCCCAACAGTCGTTTGTATCATGCCTCGGGCTTTCAGAATGATAAGCACGTCGAGCGTTAGGGTTGTAGCGAGGATAAGCAGTGTTGGGGTTCTTAGGAGCTTATTTTAAAGTTACCAGATTGGTCTTCAAAAGATGTGGCAAAACATGAGACATGGTCATGTTGATCTGGGTAAATCGTCTCATGGGCGCTTCTGGTTTGCGCTGATAATTTCGCATTTGATTTGGCACAGGATTAGAAATCATAACAGGCCCTACCGTCGGGCGATGTTCAGTTTTGTTTTGATTCCTATGGTCATATGCAGCACTGGCCTTCTTCTTTCCAACAAAGGGTTTCTTCATCGTGCTTGAGGATGCATCTCTTTGAATTTTTCCACTTTTTATATCGGCTTCGACCCGCTCACCAGTCATGATTAGTTCAGTAAATCCAGCTGAGGAACTTCTGATCAGGTGGTTGAAGAATTGACCTGATAAGGTACCTAGGAACATATCCACTAATTCTCTGTCAGATAGAAGGGGTTGGACTCTCCCTGCAAGATCCCTCCATTTTTGAGCATAGCTTTTGAAACCTTCACCTACACCCATAGACATTCCTTGCAATTGTGTCCGAGTTGGAGCTAAGTCAGCATTATACTAGTATTGCTTATAAAAGGCGGCAGCCAAATCTTCCCAATTGCGAATATTAGTCCCTTCCAACTGATAGAACCAATCCAACCGCGTCCCTGACAATATCTCTTGGAAAAATGCACCCATAGATTCTTATCAGTCGTATGGGGTTGAATCTTTCTGACGTATAACCTTAAATGCAGCTTCGGGAAAGAGACACCGTCATATTTAGCGAAAGTGGTGACCTTGAATTTCTGCGGGATGACAACCCCTGAGACAAGTTGTTGTACCCCAAAATTTTCCCTCCCATATTCTTCAAGACTTGCCAAGAGTATGCTTCAAAATCTCCCCAAGGGTTGCACAGTTCAATGACCTCCTAACAGTCAAAAACTAGGGTTTTGGTTCTGGCAAAGAAGTTGAAGTTTTCAAGGGTCCAAACAAGTCCCACATGCCTATAAACATTGTCAAGTATCCTCATGTCAAGTTTCAAGACTCACAGCACAAAATTGCACAGTTAAATGCCCTAATTGCTTAGCAGTCAACTGTAGGGGTAAAATGGTCATTTGACAGTCAAAAGTTCAAGTTTTTGGTAAACATCTTATTTTGAAGCCACAAACATCATTTGATCAATTCTTGATCATGATTTTCAAGGTATGGCTCAAAAAGTCTCAAGATGCAAAAGTTTCCATATTTAGACAGTTGAAAAAGTCAACTGTAAGTTGACCAGGGCATAACTTCCATATGGTTCATCAGAAAAATTCCATCCAAAGCTCATTTTGAAGAGAAAGACATTTCCTACAACTCCTCTTCACACTTCAAGTCCAAGAAATGCTCTCACAAAAAGTTATCAATCTCAACATTATAGGTCATTTTCAAAAGTCAACAAAAAGGCACTTTAAGTCAAAGGCCATAACTTGAGATTGGTAAATCAAAATGACACGGGACCAAAGGCATTGGTTAGAGGACTTCAATACCTTTCCAAAATATCCAAGAACATGATCAAAGCTTAAAAATTGAGCAAGATATGCCTTGGGGAAGTTGGGAAATTTTTGGGAATTTTGAAAAGTCAACTTTGCTTCAAACGCCTCAAAATTGCTAATGGGCCACATTTTCTTCCAAGAATCATCATCCAAAAGTTATGCACGACCCATTGACTTTAAAGGGAGTTATTTTATCATTTTTTATTAATTATTTGAATTATTATTATTATTAGTTCATTTAATTAAAATAAAATATGACAAAAATAGAAAACCATGTTTTCCAATCCCTTTTTGCAGCATATTCTCTCCATAAAACCTCAAGATTTCGTGCATCACTAATATGGAAAGATTTGGCCATGATTGGTATCAAAAGGGCATGAAAAAAGATTGAAAAGATTACATTAAAAATCAAATATTTGATTCATGAATGCAAAGGTTTTTGGTTTGGATTTTCACCCTAATTCATTCCACATATAAGCACAAACTTAAACCTAATGCAAAGAACCTAAAAGCTGCACCTCAAACAAAATACAAACTTTACATTTTTTGTCAAAAAGGTCAAAACTGAAAACACAGCTAGAGGGTGTTTCAAGGCAAGAGAACAATTCCATTACATTCCTGACGCATCAAGGAAGCTTTCTGAATCAAAACCATAGCCTCTAACCTCAAGAATCGGTAAAACAGAGTTGCTTCTCTTTCAAAATTATGCATCATCGTATTTGGATTTCTGGACGTTTTTCATACATTTAAACTATTGTTTTATACTAACATGGACATCCTGAGTCTATTGGTATTATTTAATTGAATTATCATTGCCTATATGCAAAGTTACCATGAGAGCTTTTTAGGGTTTCAGAGACTTTGAAAGAGGGCTTTGTTCCTCTGGAAAAATTAGGCTATAAGACCGGTACCATTGAATTCATGACCTTCATACGAACACAACAACCACACCGCACCCTTTTTATATGCTTGTATGGCCTAATCGCTATTTTCGAGGTTCAGTATTAGTGGGGGTTTAAAACCCCCGCTATTTGATTCTAGTTGCAGGTATAACATGGAGAAGAAGCATGCGTGGCTAGAGGTTATTGGGCTATTCAAAATTGGCGCGCAATTTTATTGGTTCAGACCATTAACTTTTATCTTTTCTTCTAATAATTGCATTCCATTATGCTTATGAATGAACGCGCTGGCACAATTGGTGGAGAGGAACGTTTGCAAGCATTGGGACCTGGGTTCGATTCCCAGGTCCCCCCACTTATTTCATATATTTTGTTTTAAAACGCTTCTGTGCAGCATATTCTCAAAGGTTCACCATATACCTTCGCCAGCTTGCCTGCCACATGTCCAGTAACGCCCATCCAAAGGTCGTGATGAGAGTCCACCATGGACATCAGTCAAATGCTCTGCACGCATCCCAGAAAGGTCAACAAAAGGCTTGAATTCATTGGGCCAGATTAAAGATCATACCTCCATAATTGGGGCAGAACCCCTTTTTTGTTTGTATTTCTTTCTCCTTTCTTTTTCTTTTTTCTTTTTTGTTGTTTTAATTTATTTGTTTTCATTTAATTCCTCCAAATAATTTTTTATAATACAAAAAATAAATATAAAATCAGAAAGTCAAAAAATAAAAATATATTTTATTATTTAATTCACTAATGTTTTATTTTGTAAATAAATTTAATAATTAACTTAGTTTTAATTTTAGGTTTAATTTTGATGCTTTCTTAATAAACTAAAAAAGGTAGAGATTAGGGTTTTAATATTTTTTTCTTAATAAATAATTTATTTCCTTATCATCATCATTATCATTCATAATTATTTTATAAATAAATTTGTAATTAAATAATTAGGGTAAAACTAGGTCAAACTTAAACATTTTTTAATAAATTAAAAATAGTTTAGAATTAGGGTTTTAATTCCATTTAATTTTCTCATTAAATTCCATAAATACAAAAAACTCCAAAAAATAAGTTCTTGCTTTTATTTAATTTAATTAATTTACAATTTCGATTTAATTTCTTTAAAAGGGTCCAACGCCCTCGCACCTTCGAATTTAATTTTCTCTTCGCGCGTTTATTTTATTTTTCTTTGTGAAATTGATGTACTTGCCCCAAAGCCTTGTAATAGATTAATTAGGATATTTATTTTTCCGCACTTTATTTTATTCAAATCGGGTCTTGGTTTAATTTGGCGATGTAGACCCGCGCCTTTGTAATAGCGTAGGACTTTTAATTCCGCATCTTTTAACTGTTAATAACTTGCATGAAAGAATGAATGCCAAAAATAAAAACAAAGCGTAGATCACCAATGCATGAACAAGACAAATATAATTGAAAATGACACACAATTCACACACCACCCCTAGGGTACGCCTCACTGTTGCCTTGCCTCTCGAAAAGTGGTCGTCGAGTAGAGGATGTTTTAGTAAGTCCTCATGTCCATGAACATGGCATGAGGGTAGCTTCTAAGGTGTCTTCCTATTGCTCTGGTGACCACACTGTCCCGAACCCTCGAATTGACCCGAACACCTCCAACGGTGGTGCTACCTACCTCTCAATGGTGGGATGGCACTACTTTAAGGACATTTACACAGACTAATTTCTTAGGGTAGGTAGATGACTTGTAGATACTTGCTCTAATTCAAAACAAATCAAAAACTTCTTTTCACACTGACACTTTGCAAAAAGCTTTCAAAAACAACTTTTCAAACACTCTTGAGGACTGATACAAGAGTCGAACTGAAATTTTAAACGAAACTTTTTTTAAACCCACAGTTGAAAAGCAAACAAAC
Organism: Vicia faba; assembly: GCA_948472305.1. Taxonomy (NCBI): domain Eukaryota; kingdom Viridiplantae; phylum Streptophyta; class Magnoliopsida; order Fabales; family Fabaceae; genus Vicia; species Vicia faba. The sequence continues at coordinate 363,442,630 of OX451737.1, read as the reverse complement.
ATTTTGAAAACACAAATGAGCAAGTATCTAAAAGCCCATGGATAACCATGGATAGAAAGGGTGCTAACACCTTCCCTTTCTATAAATCTACCTTCCGAACCGAGAAACTATCTCATAAGGAATTTTTATGTGCTTTTGTCCTTTCCATTTGGAGAAAATAAAAGACGGTGGCGACTCTTGCTTCCGCGACATTTTCGCGAACCAGCGTTAAACAGTCAGTTCCAGATCCACCGATCACAGAACTGGCGACTCTGCTGGGGATTCTTATAAAGTGAGGTGTACCTTAGGATAGTTCATAACTGTGTTTTCAATTGTTCTGACTTGTTTGCTTTAAAATTGTGGGTTGCATGGGAGTTACATAGATCCTAACCCGGATCTGGGGATACCCTGTTTAGGTAGCATAAGCTGTGAGGGACTTGTCCGGCGTAGACCGACATGGGTGAAGCAGTGGCTACGTTGGTGTGGCACCTTGGTCTGTACCGATATCCCTTGTGTTGCAACGAGGAGAATATGGGTCTTCTGAGGAGTCATTAAGCACCAACAGACCTTAGAACCTTAAATGACACAACTTGGCCATTAGAACAGTAGCAGTATGCTACGCCCATTGAGGCTAAACTCTTGTGATGGTTTTGGCCGCAAGAAAAGATTGCGATGCTGGAGTTATGATCGATTGAGGGTAGTCAATGATATTGGGATCCTCTAAGAACCCGGTTACTTTTGATAGGACAGGTATGAACCAACAAACTGAAAGAGGGTAATACCTAGACCTCATGCTGGCCTAAACTTTAAGGGCTTGTCTTGTGTGACTTGTGTGCCTTACCATGTTTGCTTTTGTAAATATTTGTGGTGTGCTTTATCATAACATCATAACATCATGAGCATTGCATGCATCCTGCATAAGGACTGACCATTTCAAAGACAAGAGGGTTTCACCTTTGCTCTGTTTTGTAGGACATCATGATGCCTATGCGAAGGAATACTATCCGGTTCAACTTTGTTCACCCACCTGAATCACTTGAAGAGTTGGTAAGTAGAATTCCAAACACCACATACTTCATCCAGAGGCATGGTTCTCTTCTCAGTTTAGTCACTGCAAAGCGGGATCAACAGTTGATGAGTGTCCTGACCCAGTTCTATGACCCTCTGTACCAGTGCTTCACCTTTCAAGACTTCCAGCTTGTCCCTACCCTGGAAGAGTTCTCTGATTTGCTTGGCATCCCTATCTTGGATCAGACTCCTTACACTGGTTGGGAAAAGACCCTTAGGCTTGAGGAGGTTGCTGCAGCTCTTCCTTTGACCCATCAAGAAATAATGGATAACTGGGTGACTAGAAGCGGAGTTAAGGGTTTCTTGGCCAAGTTTCTGATTGGTAAAGCCAACAGTTTCTGGAATGACTTGGACTTTAGGGCATATGAAGACATCTTGGCTCTCTTAATCTATGGTCTAGTCTTGTTTCCTAATCCTGACAACTTCATCAACGTCACTGCCATAAGGATCTTCATGTCTCAGAATCCTGTGCCCACTCTCTTGGGTGACATCCTGCAACAACTTTATGCCCGTACTGCCCGAAGACGAGGAACTCTGTGGTGTTGTATCCCTTTGTTGGTGAGCTGGTTTATTTCGCACCTCCCTAAGTTCGTACTGAAGAACCAAGAAGGAAGAGGTTGGGCTCATAGGTTAATGTATCTCACTGATAAAGACATCATTTGGACTTTCAGAGGTTTGGATGAGATAGCTGTTATTGGTCGATGCGGAGAATACCCTAATGTTCCTTTGATTGGCACTCAAGGAGGAATCTCATATAATCCATGTCTAGCTCTCCGTCAGTTTGGAAGGGCCAGAAGAGCAGGACCTCATGAGATGTTGGTGCCTCACATCAGTTTTGAGTTTCAGGTGGATAGTGACGAGTTGCGCCGTAGGTTCATCAAGGCTTGGGACAGAGTTCATAAAGCTGACCCACAAGAGTTGGGGCCAAAGACTTCTCTACCTATGGAAGCCTACTGCAAATGGGTTCGCATTCGTGCTCAGAAGTTAGGTGTGTCGTACGAAGCTGTTAGACCCGTCATTCTTGAGTATCCTGACAAAGATGGGGCTCCTCCAACTGTCCTCCCTCCTCAGATACCTACTGATTATGAGACATTAAAGAGGTCTTGGTCGCAACTGCGAGAAGAACGGGATTCGTATCGGGAAAAGTTCAACGAGCAAGAATTGAAGATCCAGAAGCTGACAAAGCAGTTGGAGAATGAGCGAGCTCTGAATGACTACATCCGTACTGAGAAGAGGAGACCATGGGATCAATAAGGAGCTCTGGATGTTCTTTTACAGTTTTATTTCTCTTTTCAGTATTTCCCTTTTATGTAACGCCTAAGGGCAATCTGTTGAACAATTTAAGTTTCAAAGTTGAATCTAATGAAGTGTGTTCCTTTTTGTTTACAAAGTTGATTCCCGATTGTCTTTGAAAACATAAATCATACGCATTCCATTCATCATGTGCATAACAGGTATTCTTCTTTTCAGGTTGCTTACTGTTCTTCGCTGTTTATTTCAGCATCATGAACCCTGACTCATCATCAACTGAGATGTCTATCAAGGCCCTTCAGGTGCAGAATGCGCAATTTCAGGAGCTGATCATGGGTTTGGCTCAAGGCCAAGAAGAGCTGAAGGCTTTACTCCTGAAGAAGGAGAAGAAGAAGAAGAGAACTGTTCTTTTCAACTCGGGCCGGAGGTTTGGAAACACTCTGCAGAATGAGGAAGCTGGTTCGTCTGTAGGCAAGAGCAGTCCCAAAGGGGGAAAAGGTCCTAGTCCGGTAGTCTCTGACAACGAGATTGACTTTAATGAGGAACAGTATCCTCCGGCTGAAGACCGGTACAAGCAGTTGGAAGACAGACTGAACGCCATGGAGATCCAACAAGTGCCTGGGCTGGATTTCGGGGATTTGGGTTTATCTACTGGTGTGATCATTCCTCACAAGTTTAAAGCACCATCTTTCACCAAGTATGACGAGGCGTCTTGTCCCAAGCTACACCTCAGATCTTATGTGCGGAATATTCAGCCGTACACTGTGGATAAGAATTTGTGGATCCACTTCTTCCAGGAGAGTCTTTCAGGGACTCATCTCGAATGGTTCTATCAGCTGGATGGGACCAAGGTTCGTAACTGGGAGGAGTTGGCTACTGCTTTTTATAAGCAGTATCAATATAATGCCGACCTTGCTCCTACACGTACCCAACTCCAGGGTATGTCCCTAGGATCAAGTGAAGGTTTTAAAGAGTATGCACAGAAGTGGAGGGATCTGGCTGGCAGGGTGCAGCCTCCGTTAACTGACCGCGAGCTGGTAGATATGTTCTTGGGGACCCTATCTGGGCCATTTTTCAATCATCTTATCGGTAATTCGTCTGCAGGGTTCACTGATCTTATTCTGACTGGGGAAAGGATAGAGCCTGGAATGAAGTCCACAAAAATTCAGAAGGGTGTATCTTTAAGTTCTGAGAAGAAACCCTTTAAGAAGGAGGCCAGTGCTGTGTATGGGCCTAGGAGGCCAGAGAAACCAGAACGCCGCCAATCTGTCAACGCGGTGATGATTGCTAAGCCTGCTACCGCTCATCGGCAAACTAATCCACAAAGGGCTGAAAGACCCAGAAGAGAGTTTACCCGGCTGAGTATGACCTTGTCGCAAATCTTGCCGCAGTTGCTGTCCACCAACCTAGTGGCTGTCAGGGAGGCCCCGAAGGTTGTGAATACTGCCTCTCCCAAGTACAATCCAAATGCCCGCTGTGCTTATCATTCCGATAGCCCGGGGCATTCCACTGATGATTGCTGGGCCTTAAGGAATAAGGTGCAAGACCTTATTGATGCAAAAGAGATACAATTTGAGGCGCCTGAGAGGCCAAATGTGGTGACTGCTCCTATACCCCAGCATGGAGTGAATGCCGTTGATGAAGACGTGTATGCCGTTTCTGTGAATGATGTAGCTACTCCTCTGATGACTGTTAAGAGGAACCTACTGCTGGCCGGTTTATTTTCGGGTTGTAGTGAAGGTTGCCTTTTCTGTGCTGTTTCCCTTTCTGGTTGTCCTTTGCTGAAGTTGGGCATCCAAAGCCTAATGGACAGCAAAGAGATTCTGTTCAAGAAGACTGTTGTTCAGTTTGTTCCGGTGGAAGAAGTATCTGTTGTTACCATTTTCAATAATCCGATCAAGGCTCTCCCAAGGAAGCCGGTTAAAATCATGACTGTCGCACCCATTGTGATTATTGTTCCGGGGCCTCTCCCCTATGAATCCGATAAGGCTGTCCCATGGCACTATGGGGCAGATGTATATGTACATGGAATAAAGAAAGAGTTCAACACGGGTACCAGCGTCAACAATATCACTGGTCCAGCCAAAGTAACCTGCAGTGGCAGGCTCTTCTCGCCTGACATTGCGCCACCCGCTATTCGAAGACCCCTCATTATAACACCTGCAAGTACACTTGTTCCCATTTCTGATCAAGTTGTTTCCCCTGCCGCCGAGTCGTCTAATGCTCGGGCAAAGGGATTGAAGATGAGCCTGCCCGGATGGAGGCACCAAAATTTGTGAATGCTGAGGCCTCCCAATAAGAGATGGAGGAAATTCTGAAGATAATCAAGAAGAGCGACTTTAATGTTGTTGAACAGCTGGGGCATACCCCCTCCAAGATCTCCATGCTCTCCTTGCTGCTGTGCTCAGAGGCCCATGCTAAGGCCCTGGTTTCATTTCTAAAGACGGCCCATGTGCCACAGGAGACATCTGCAGTCCAGTTTGCTGATTGCGTAGCCAATCTGACAGCTGACAATGGTTTGGGTTTCTCGGATGCTGACCTTACTGCTAAGGGAAAGAACCACAATGACGCCTTGCATGTCTCTATTGAATGCAGGGGCACTACTCTTGCGCACGTGTTGGTGGACACCGGTTCTTCCCTGAATGTGTTACCCAAAAAGGCCTTAGACCGGTTGGATTGTGAGGGCCTGGAGCTGAAACCTAGCAACATCATTGTCAGAGCCTTTGATGGTTCTAAGAGGATGGTCCATGGAGAGGTAGACATTCCTATTCGTGTGGGTTCTCAAGTATTCGACTCTACTTTCTATGTGATGGATATCCGTCCATCGTATTCTTGTCTACTGGGTCGACCTTGGATCCACAAAGCTGGGGCAGTGACCTCTACCCTACACCAGAAGCTCAAGTACCCCGTCAGAGGGAAGATCGTCATTGTGCAGGGAGAGGAGGAGTATATGGTGAGCCATTTGAATTCCTTCAGGTATATTGAGATGAACGGGGAGTTTATTGAAACCCCCTTTCAGCATTTTGAAGAGGTACCTCCAACATTGGCAGCGGCAGAAACAGTGGTTGAAGAGGATGTTCCTTTAAAGATGGCTTCCCTGAAGGATGCCCGGGCCGTGATCGAGAAAGGTGAATGTGATAACTGGGGCAGGCTCCCTGATTTCACTCTTAAAACTGACAAGTTTGGATTGGGTTTTACTGCAGAGGCTCAGAGGGCTGTGCGCAAGGCAAAGACCAGAAGACCTCTCGTGCTCATTACCAATCCAGGAGTGAATGCCATTGGGGATGAAGATGAAGTAGAAGAGTCAGAGTTCGATAGCTGGATTTACCCGACGACTGACGGTGGATTGATCAATTGGACTGTTAAAGATCATACTCCTGTTACTTTTGTTACGCAGTAATAAACTCCTTTGTTTTCGTATTTGTAATAAACAATGAATTGAAACTCTATGGCCCGGTGTCTTACCCGGGACACCGTGGCTTCATTTGTGAGGGTATATTAATTGTCATTTCATATATCATGAATAAAGACCTTGGACGTTTTCTCGCATTTCAAATCTTATGCTCCTTTTCTTTCTTTCCTTTCTTTACATATTGCAAAACAGCTGTATTTACACACACTCACTCATACAGGTTTCAATCCACTCTGGATCTCACTGGTAACGATTCTGCTACTACCAGTTATGACTTTGAAAATCCGATCAACTTAGCCGAAGACGAAGGTGAAGATGATTGCGAAGTGCCTGGCGAGCTTGCAAGACTGTTACTCGAGGAAGAGAGGGCAATTCAACCACATGAAGAGCCGGTGGAAACGATAAATCTGGGTACTGAGGCAAATAGGAAGGAGGTAAAGATTGGTGCCAACCTAGAGCTCAGCGTGAAGCAACGGTTGACTCAGATGCTACATGATTACATGGAAATCTTTGCCTGGTCCTACAAAGACATGCCCGGGTTGGATACTGACATTGTGGTCCATCATTTGCCTACCAAGGAAGACTGCCCTCCGGTTAAGCAAAAGGTCCGCCGTATGCGTCCAGAGATGTCTGAGAAGATCAAAGTCGAGGTTATGAAACAGTTTGATGTCGGGTTTCTTGCAGTAACTTCTTACCCTCAGTGGGTTGCTAATGTGGTGTTGGTGCCAAAGAAAGATGGAAAGGTCAGAATGTGTGTCGATTACAGGGATCTGAATAGGGCCAGCCCCAAGGATGACTTCCCCCTACCTCACATTGATGTCCTTGTTGACAATACTGCTCAGCATAAGGTGTTTTCTTTCATGGACGGTTTTTCAGGATATAATCAGATCAAGATGGCTCCTGAAGACATGGAAAAAACTACCTTTGTTACTCAGTGGGGCACCTTCTGCTACAAGGTCATGCCTTTTGGACTGAAGAACGCTGGGGCAACCTACCAACGTGCCATGGTTGCTTTATTTCATGACATGATCCATCATGAGATAGAAGTGTATGTTGACGACATGATTGCAAGGTCTCAAACTGAGGAAGAACACCTGGATCATCTGCAGAAATTGTTTGACCGTCTGAAACTGTACAAACTAAGGTTGAACCCGAACAAGTGCACCTTCGGGGTTAGATCTGGAAAGTTGCTAGGCTTCGTTGTAAGCGATAAGGGTATTCAAGTGGACCCTGCCAAGGTTAAAGCCATTCAAGAGATGCCAGTTCCTAAGATAGAGAAAGAAGTCAGAGGCTTTTTAGGAAGCCTGAATTACATTGCTCGATTCATCTCACACCTAACTGTCACCTGTGAACCAATCTTCGAGCTGCTGAAGAAAGATCAGGTAGTACGTTGGAATGATGAATGTCAGGCCGCCTTTGACAGGATCAAAGAGTACCTCCAAGAACCACCCATTCTTATGCCACCGGTTGAAGGGAGACCTCTGATACTATATCTAACAGTACTTGACAACTCAATGGGGTGTGTGCTGGGGCAGCATGACGAGTCTGGCCGAAAAGAGCATGCCATTTATTACCTTAGCAAAAAGTTTACCGACTGTGAGACCCGATACTCACTGCTCGAGAAGACTTGTTGCGCTTTGGTATGGGCTGCTCGCCGGCTGAGACAGTATATGCTGACTCACACTACCTTGTTAATCTCGAAGATGGATCCTATAAAGTATATATTTGAAAAGCCTGCTCTGTCTGGGAGAATAGCAAGATGGCAAATGATCTTGACAGAATACGACATCCAGTACACAACTCAGAAAGCTATCAAAGGAAGTGTATTGGCAGACCACTTGGCACATCAGGCAGTAGACGACTATCAGTCAATGAACTTCGAGTTTCCAGACGAGAGTATCATGATAGTGACTGATTGTGAAGTACCTGGACCGGATGAAGGACCTGAGGAAGGATCCCGATGGTCTATGCACTTTGATGGAGCCTCCAATTCTTTGGGTAACGGTATCGGCGTTGTGATAATATCCCTCCAAGGAACTCATACTCCACTCACTGCCCGGCTATGTTTCAACTGCACCAACAACATGGCGGAGTATGAGACATGCATCATGGGTCTTCAAGCTGCGATCGACCTAAGGATCAAGTTTCTAAGTGTCTTCGGAGATTCCGCTCTCGTGATCAATTAGATCAAAGGAGAGTGGGATACGAAACATCCGAATCTTATTCCTTACAAAGAATGTGTGTTGACCTTGATCCCCCACTTCACAGAGATAACCTTTGAACATTTCCTAAGAGAGTAGAATCAGCTGGCGGACGCGTTAGCTACGATGTCTTCCATGTTTAAAGTCAAATGGGACAATGAAGCTCCCCAGGTCACTATCTGGAAACTGGACGAATCGGCATACTGTTGTGATCTCGAGACTGAATTGGTGACCGAGAAGCCCTGCTACCATGAGGTGAAGAGATACTTGGAAGCTCAGGAATACCCTGAAGGTGCATCTGTCAACGTCAAGAAGTTTCTGAGAAGGTTCGCAACGAAATTCTTCCATAGCAACGGCATCCTGTATAAGCGAAACCATGATTCGACCTTACTGTGTTGTGTGGATAAGACTGAAGCAGAAAGGATCATGGCAGAGCTACATGAAGGTACCTTCGGAACACATTCCAATGGACATACTATGGCAAAGAAGATCCTTCGGGCAGGGTATTTTTGGTCCACAATGGAAGCCGACTGTTACCAACATTCTCGGACGTGTCATAAATGCCAGATTTACGCAGACAAGGTGCACGTTCCCACAGTTCCTCTAAATGTCCTGACTGCACCTTGGCCTTTTGCAATGTGGGGCATAGACATGATCGGTGAGATTAAACCTACAGCGTCCAATGGGCATCGCTTCATTCTGGTGGCGATCGATTACTTCACAAAGTGGGTGGAAGTAGCTTCTTACGCCACTGTAACCAAGAACGTTGTGGCACGGTTCATTCGGCATAATCTGATCTGTCGATACGGCGTCCCTGAAAGGATCATTACAGACAACGGTACCAATCTTAATAACAAGATGATCACTGAGCTCTGCGAGCAGTTTAAGATACAGCACCACAACTCTTCTCCTTACCGGCCGAAGATGAATGGGGCTGTAGAAGCAGCAAATAAAAACATTAAGAAAATTGTGCAGAAGATGACAGTGACTTATAAAGATTGGCACGAGATGTTACCGTTCGCTCTTCATGGGTACCGTACCTCAGCTAGGACGTCAACCGGGGCAACTCCTTTCTCTTTAGTCTACGGTATGGAGGCAGTCTTACCGATCGAAGTGCAGATACCCTCTCTCCGGATAATGAAGGATGCAGATCTGAGCGAAAATGATTGGATCCAGACACGACTTGATCAATTAAACTTAATCGACGAAAAGAGACTTGCTGTTATTTGTCATGGTCAGACGTACCAAAAACGGATGATCAGGGCATTTAACAAAAAGGTCAGACCACAAGAATATCAAGTTGGGAATCTGGTAATCAAGCGTATCATTCTTCCTCAGAGTGATCCAAGGGGCAAATGGACCCCTGCGTATGAAGGGCCATTTGTGGTTAAACATGTGTTCTGAGGAGGAGCCATGATTCTAACCAACATGGATGGTGACGACCTTCCTCACCCCGCCAATGCAGACATAGTAAAAAGATACTACGCATAAAAAAGACCCGCTAGGTTGACATACCTAGGCAAAAATTAGGGCTTCCCGGCGAACCAAAAGGGTTCGGGCAAAATGAAGGGATGAAATGAAAAAATCTGTACACCCGGCAAGTCGAAAACCTGAAAAGGCGGCTTGGGCAAAAATGGGTATCCCGGTGGACTGAAAACCCGAAAGGGCGGTCAAGGCAAAAGTTAGGGATAAAGCGTAATACTATGTCTCATTGGATCACTCTGCATCCAGAATCCGGTATCAGCTATCAAGTTTAGACGGCATCAATCAATCAGCTTCATCCTCGACTAGGTCATCAAGTGATGAGACGCTCGAAGATATAAAGGCGATAGCAGAGTCGGAACCCAGTGGGATTATTCTTTTCAAACAGCTGTTTTATATTCCTTTGTGCAAATTGTATAAATTCTTTTGTTCGGCGGCGTTCTCTTACTAGGACGTCAGCCTCTTGTACATAAACGCCTATTTTACAGGCAAATTCAAAAATCAATACAAAAATCACTTTTCAGTTAAAATTGCCAATTGTTTTTCCTTTTCTGTTTTGTTTTGCGAAGAACGTCCAAGGTTCAATTTGTGATATATGCATTTGACACTAATTGCTAACTCATAAATACTTGCATACGAAACAAAGGATTAATTACAGGTAACATTAGAAACAGGGGCAATAAAGAGTGGTCTAAGCGATCTAATTGCTCTGTCCACCAAGGTATCAAGGTAAGTTCAGCTGAAGAACATAACCAGTATATCTTAAATCCCCAGAGAGTGAGTCAGCAAGTCAGTGCACTCTCCCCAAGCAAACCATATTATCAGCCTTAAAGAAGTTGGGTATCCTCTAGCAGATCTCAACATTCCCCAGCAATATACAAACATTCTTAACAAGCATCCCCAGCAGTCTTGACCTAAAGATTGTTCCCCGGCGGCATATCAAACATTCAACAGAGTCACTTACCCAATATAGTTCAAAATTTCCCCAGGAGAGTCCAATCCAGTTTCCCCAGGAAAGTTGGAGTCATCTCCCCAGCAGGAAGCTTATCCCCAGTAGATTCTGGAAGCTTCTCCCCCGTAGAGCACGAACGCGTCTCCCGGCTTTATTCAAAGGTTATTTCCCTACCAGGATATAACTGGGTTATCCTCAGCCAAAAGCCACGGAAAGATCGTTCTCGGCAAAGTCTTCTTATCCCCAGCGAAGTCTATTAACACTTCCAACATAACAACGGTATCCCCAGCGAAGTTACCATCAATATCCTAGCAAAGTACCTCTCTCCCCACAAAGTATTGTTCCCCAGCAAGATCGTTAGAGTACTTTTCTCCCTGCAGAGTAATCCATTCGCCAAGTTTATCCCCCAACGGAGTTATCTTCTCCTACCGGTATTCTCGCAACTATCTTCCCCAGCGGAAACAACAAAGCACTATTCTCCAACATCAGCCCAGGATGTGACTTCCCGGCACCCGTCAAGGATTTACTTTCCTAGACGAAAACATACATTCAAAAACATCACATACATCATGATACATGCATAAACGCATCATACCTTACAATCTCATTTATGTTGAGAACATCATTGCTTAATCCATATCATGCATTGCATATGACTGACCTTTACCTTTCAGGAAAGATCCAGTTAAGTCCTCAGCTATGTTCAAGAGCTTGTCCGGTTCAGTTAAATCGACCCTAAGATTTTCCTGATTCTTATCCAGTCAAAGGCCTTCTCTGGTTCAGTCAGATCGACCCTAAGATCTCCCTGATTCTTATCCAGTTGAAGATACTCCAAGACCTTGTCCGGTTCAGTTAAATTGACCCTAAGATTTTTCTGATTCTTATCCAGTCAAAGGCCTTCTCTGGTTCAGTCAGATCGACCCTAAGATCTCCCTGATTCTTATCCAGTTGAAGATATTCCAAGACCTTGCCCGGTTCAGTTAAATTGACCCTAAGATTTTCCTGATTCTTATCCAGTCAAAGGCCTTCTCTGGTTCAGTCATATCGACCCTAAGATCTCCCTGATTCTTATCCAGTTGAAGATATTCCAAGACTTTGCCCGGTTCAGTTAAATCGACCCTAAGATTTTCCTGATTCTTATCCAGTCAAAGGCCTTCTCTGGTTCAGTCAGATCGACCCTAAGATCTCCCTGATTCTTATCCAGTTGAAGATATTTCAAGACCTTGTCCGGTTCAGTTAAATCGACCCTAAGATTTTCCTGATTCTTATCCAGTCAAAGGCCTTCTCTGGTTCAGTCAGATCGACCCTAAGATCTCCCTGATTCTTATCCAGTTGAAGATTTCAAGACCTTGTCCGGTTCAGTTAAATCGACCCTAAAATTTTCCTGATTTTTATCCAGTCAAAGGCCTTCTCTGGTTCAATCAGATCGACCCTAAGATCTCCCTGATTCTTATCCAGTTGAAGATTTCAAGACCTTGTCCGGTTCAGTTAAATCGACCCTAAGATTTTTCTGATTCTTATCCAGTCAAAGGCCTTCTCTGGTTCAGTCAGATCGACCCTAAGATCTCCCTGATTCTTATCCCAGTAGAAGACATCCAAGATTCTCTCAGCGTTCCTGTTGAGGTAGTAATCGCCCAAGGTTCTCTCAGCGTTCCTGTTGAGGTAGTAATCGCCCCAAGATTCTCTTGGCGTTACTGTTGAGGTAGTAATCGTCCAAGGTTCTCTCAGCGTTCCTGTTGAGGTAGCAATCGCCCCAAGATTCTCTCAGCGTTACTGTTGAGGTAGTAATCGTCCAAGGTTCTCTCAGCGTTCCTGTTGAGGTAGTAATCGCCCCAAGATTCTCTCAGCGTTACTGTTGAGGTAGCAATCGTCCAAGGTTCTCTCAGCGTTCTTGTTGAGGTAGTAATCATCCAAGGTTCTCTCACCGTACCGTTGAGGTAGTAACCATCCCTGGTTCATTCATCACCTTTTGAAGCTCCAGATTCAATGCATGTAACCAGTCAGGGCGCATCTATACAAAGAGTTTGAAGACCAGCTCCTGTAACAGGTCAGGTAATCATCTTTCTTTTTCAGGTACGCAAGTTCTCGCTAAGGAATCTCTTACGCGATCGACACCCAGATGGCATCTATAAGCCCATCCACCTTCCATCACCTCTCTTAGCATGGCATCTATAATCCCATCATCCTATCCATCAATCTCCAAATGGCATCTGTAAGCCTATTCCCATCATCACACTACTATGTGAGCGCAAATTTCTGGGCACTCTAGTGTTCAGTCATCTTCCACCTTCGGATTACGAAAGGCACGTCAGCCAAGCTACATCCTCAGGTCTAAGAAGATTGAACAGGGGCAATTGTTGTACCCCAAAATTTGCCCTCCCATATTCTTCAAGACTTGCCAAGAGTATGCTTCAAAATCTCCCCAAGGGTTGCACAGTTCAATGGCCTCCTAACAGTCAAAAACTAGGGTTTTGGTTCTGGCAAAGAAGTTGAAGTTTTCAAGGGTCCAAACAAGTCCCACATGCCTACAAACATTGTCAAGTATCCTCATGTCAAGTTTCAAGACTCACAGCACAAAATTGCACAGTCAAATGCCCTAATTGCTCAGCAGTCAACTGTAGGGGTAAAATGGTCATTTGACAGTCAAAAGTTCAAATTTTTGGTCAACATCTTATTTTGAAGCCACAAACATCATTTGATCAATTCTTGATCATGATTTTCAAGGTATGGCTCAAAAAGTCTCAAGATGCAAAAGTTTCCATATTTGGACAGTTGAAAAAGTCAACTGTAACTTGACCAGGGCATAACTTCCATATGGTTCATCAGAAAAATTCCATCCAAAGCTCATTTTGAATAGAAAGACATTTCCTACAACTCCTCTTCACACTTCAAGTCCAAGAAATGCTCTCATAAAAAGTTATCAATCTCAACATTATAGGTCATTTTCAAAAGTCAACAAAAAGGCACTTTAAGTCAAAGGCCATAACTTGAGATTGGTAAATAAAAATGACATGGGACCAAAGGCATTGGTTAGAGGACTTCAAGACCTTTCCAAAATGTCCAAGAACATGATCAAAGCTTAAAAATTGAGCAAGATATGCCTTGGGGAAGTTGGGAAATTTTTGGGAATTTTGAAAAGTCAACTTTGCTTCAAACGCCTCAAAATTGCTAATGGGCCACATTTTCTTCCAAGAATCATCATCCAAAAGTTATGCACGACCCATTGACTTTAAAGGGAGTTATTTTATCATTTTTTATTAATTATTTGAATTATTATTATTATTAGTTCATTTAATTAAAATAAAATATGACAAAAATAGAAAACCATGTTTTCCAATCCCTTTTTGCAGCATATTCTCTCCATAAACCCTCAAGATTTCGTGCATCACTAATATGGAAAGATTTGGCCATGATTGGTATCAAAAGGGCATGAAAAAAGATTGAAAAGATTACATTAAAAATCAAATATTTGATTCATGAATGCAAAGGTTTTTGGTTTGGATTTTCACCCTAATTCATTTCTCATATAAGCACAAACTTAAACCTAATGCAAAGAACCTAAAAGTTGCGCCTCAAACAAAATACAAACTTTGGATTTTTTGTCAAAAAGGTCAAAACTGAAAACACAGCTAGAGGGTGTTTCAAGGCAAGAGAACAATTCCATTACATTCCTGACGCATCAAGGAAGCTTTCTGAATCAAAACCATAGCCTCTAACCTCAAGAATCGGTAAAACAGAGTTGCTTCTCTTTCAAAATTATGCATCATCGTGTTTGGATTTCTGGACGTTTTTCATACATTTAAACTATTGTTTTATACTAACATGGACATCTTGAGTCTATTGGTATTATTTAATTGAATTATCATTGCCTATATGCAAAGTTACCATGAGAGCTTTTTAGGGTTTCAGAGACTTTGAAAGAGGGCTTTGTTCCTCTGGAAAAATTAGGCTATAAGACCGGTACCATTGAATTCATGACCTTCATACGAACACAACAACCACATCGCGCCCTTTTTATATGCTTGTATGGCCTAATCGCTATTTTCCAGGTTCAGGATTAGTGGGGGTTTAAAACCCCCGCTATTTGATTCTAGTTGCAGGTATAACATGGAGAAGAAGCATGTGTGGCTAGAGGTTATTGAGCTATTCAAAATTGGCGCGCGATTTTATTGGTTCAGACCATTAACTTTTATCTTTTCTTATAATAATTGCATTCCATTATGCTTATGAATGAACGCGCTGGCACAGTTGGTGGAGAGGAACGTTTGCAAGCATTGGGACCTGGGTTCGATTCCCAGGTCCCCCCACTTATTTCATATATTTTGTTTTAAAACGCTTCTGTGGAGTATATTCTCAAAGGTTCACCATATACCTTCGCCAGCTTGCCTGCCACATGTCCAGTAACGCCCATCCAAAGGTCATGATGAGAGTCCACCATGGACATCAGTCAAATGCTCTGCACGCATCCCAGAAAGGTCAACAAAAGGCTTGATTTCATTGGGCCAGATTAAAGATCATACCTCCATAATTGGGGCAGAACCCCTTTTTTTGTTTGTATTTCTTTCTCCTTTCTTTTTCTTTTTTCTTTTTTGTTGTTTTAATTTATTTGTTTTCATTTAATTCCTCCAAATAATTTTTTATAACACAAAAAATAAATATAAAATCAGAAAGTCAAAAAATAAAAATATATTTTATTATTTAATTCACTAATGTTTTATTTTGTAAATAAATTTAATAACTAACTTAGTTTTAATTTTAGGTTTAATTTTGATGCTTTCTTAATAAACTAAAAAAGGTAGAGATTAGGGTTTTAATATTTTTTTATTAATAAATAATTTATTTCCTTATCATCATCATTATCATTCATAATTATTTTATAAATAAATTTGTAATTAAATAATTAGGGTAAAACTAGGTCAAACTTAAACATTTTTAATAAATTAAAAATAGTTTAGAATTAGGGTTTTAATTCCATTTAATTTTCTCATTAAATTCCATAAATACAAAAAACTCCAAAAAATAAGTTCTTGCTTTTATTTAATTTAATTAATTTACAATTTCGATTTAATTTCTTTAAAAGGGTCCAACGCCCTCGCACCTTCGAATTTAATTTTCTCTTCGCGCGTTTATTTTATTTTTCTTTGTGAAATTGATGTACTTGCCCCAAAGCCTTGTAATAGATTAATTAGGATATTTATTTTTCCGCACTTTATTTTATTCAAATCGGGTCTTGGTTTTATTTGGCGATGTAGACCCGCGCCTTTGTAATAGCGTAGGACTTTTAATTCCGCATCTTTTAACTGTTAATAACTTGCATGAAAGAATGAATGCCAAAAATAAAAACAAAGCATAGATCACCAATGCATGAACAAGACAAATATAATTGAAAATGACACACAATTCACACACCACCCCTAGGGTACGCCTCACTGTTGCCTTGCCTCTCGAAAAGTGGTCGTCGAGTAGAGGATGTTTTAGTAAGTCCTCATGTCCATGAATATGGCATGAGGGTAGCTTCTAAGGTGTCTTCCTATTGCTCTGGTGACCACACTGTCCCGAACCCTCGAATTGACCCGAACACCTCCAACGGTGGTGCTACCTACCTCTCAATGGTGGGATGGCACTACTTTAAGGACATTTACACAGACTAATTCCTTAGGGTAGGTAGATGAATTGTAGATACTTGCTCTAATTCAAAACAAATCAAAAACTTCTTTTCACACCGACACTTTGCAAAAAGCTTTCAAAAACAACTTTTCAAACACTCTTGAGGACTGATACAAGAGTCGAACTGAAATTTTAAACGAAACTTTTTTTAAACCCACAGTTGAAAAGAAAACAAACATTTTGAAAACACAAATGAGCAAGTATCTAAGAGCCCATGGATAACCATGGATAGAAAGGGTGCTAACACCTTCCCTTTCTATAAATCTACCTCCCGAACCGAGAAACTATCTCATAAGGAATTTTTCTGTGCTTTTGTCCTTTCCATTTGGAGAAAATAAAAGACAGTGGCGACTCTTGCTTTCGCGACATTTTCGTGAACCAGCGTTAAACAGTCAGTTCCAGATCCACCGATCACACAAGTCCTAACTCTTCAAAATCCAATTCGGGTACCCTCTGGACCTCTATAGCATTTAGACGATCCTCTAGTTTTTTGTATTTATTATCAGCAGGAGGATACTGCTCCTCAGAGTAGCCAGGTTTTTCCTCTTCCTCAGATGCTGGGTTGTTGTTCACTTCCTTGGTCCTATCTTTTTGATTATCTCCTTCACCCGATGATGTTGCGAAGTCTAAAGTCCGTCTGGCTTGTCCTTTGAACCTTCTTCCCATGATCACAATACTAGTTGGTTTCTTCACTTTCTTCTTCTTCTCTTTGGCCAGTAGAGTCTTCAAATCCTCTTGTCCTTTTGTCAGAGTCAAGAGCATTTGTTGAAACTGAATGTTCTGCGTCTGAAGATCTTTCATTGTCTGTTTAATATCCATCTCACTGAAATAAACAGTAGAATGATAAGGAGACCTATTGTAAGAAACCTGTGTGATGTTATGATGAATAAAGATGCATATGAAAATGATTTCAAGGAAATTAGAGATTTAAATTTGTTCAGACCAAAAAAGAAACACACGTTATATTAATAAATCCAAGTTTGAGTACATCATGCCTCTTTGCGCTTACAATGAAAGAAACAAAATACAACAAAAACTCCTAAGACAAAAAGGTCAAACGCATCCTCTTTGGCGCAATGTAGGCGTTCAGATTTTGCTCTTCATGAAGCTGTCTGGTGAGTTCCAGAACCTTCTTCTCACTGGCATAAAATTGGGCTTCAAAGGTGTCTCGCTCTTCCTTCAACTGAACCCAAGCTTTCTGCAAATCTTCGAGAGAGGTAGGCATGTCAGGATGAAGGATAATGTATGGGACGTCTCCTTCAACAACAGGCTCTATGATAACAGGGAGGATAGAAGGGTAAGGCATTACGAGACTCTGAGCACGAGCCCGTACCCACCTAAGGTAAGGCTCGAGCGGGATAGAGTTTTTGTGTCCCAGAGTTCTACTGTCCACCTTGTTCACCATTCTCCAAGCTCGTATAAACCTCTGGCGACAACCTAGGTCTTCTTTGTCGTAGTCGGACACAAGACCTTGGATGAGCACCTCGTGAGGGCCGTCTCTTCAGACATACCCAAACTATCGAAGAGCTAAGCTGGGATTGTAGGTGATACCTCCCCTAATACCAAGCAGATGGGACGTTAGGGAATTCCCCACAGCGGTCAATGATAGAGACATCTTCCAAGGGTCTCTAACACCAACGAATGTTAGAATGGGTGAGGGACATCATCCTATGAGACATTGTCCGTCTTTGCTCGTTCTTCAATGTTGATTGAGGTAGGTGTGAAGTGAATCACTTAGCGAGTAGGGGGATACAACACAAGATAATACCTCTTTTCTTCATGGTGCGGGTATGAAGGCAATGCAAGATGTCTCCCAGTAAGGTAGGTACGGGATTGCGAGAGAGAAAGACTTTGATGGCGTTAACATCTATGAATTGGTCCGAGTTGGGGAACAGAACCAAACCATAAATGAGAAGAGCCATGATGTCTTCAAAATCTTGGAAATCCATGTTGTCCTAGAATGAACGAGCCTTCTCCAATATAAACTTGGCTAGGAAACCTTTAACCTCTCTTCTTGTCTCCCAATTGGCTATGATATCGGCTCTCTTCAGATGCAAAGCTTCAACGATGACTTCAGGTTTTGGAATCCCCTCTAGACCAGTGAACGGTATCTGATTAAGTACGGGCACCCCTAAGAGTAGAGAGAACTCTTCCAGTATAGGTACCAACTGATAGTCCGGGAAAGTGAAACAATGATGTACGGGATCAAAGAATTGGAACAGCACACACATCATCTCTTCTTGGAAACTGGATGTAGCTAAACTGAGGAGTTGACCATATTTCTTGGTAAAAGGAGAATCCCCGGGAACTCTTGAGGCTAACTCTTGAAGTTGAGGGTGTGCCTTTACAAAGCTGATTTGGATGGTGTTCCTTCGGACGAAATTCATGACCTATAAAACAAAAACAAAGATAAATTTCTAAATCCTTGAAATGGTTAGTAAGCACGCGTATGATGCTTATGATGTTTATGATGTTATGTACAAGTAAGTATATACACACAAAGAAAACAAATCCCTATGTTTTAGGCTTGCATTAGGTTTTATAGGTGAGTACCCTCTTGAAGTTTAGTTGGCTCAACCTGTCCTAGTAATAGTGATCGGGTTCTAAAGGATCTCAATATCACCGACCTTTCTCTTAGGCATTGTCTCAGCATAATCAATCTTTTCTTGCAGTCGAGATATCCCAAAAGTCCAGCCTCAATGAGTGTAGTATCGAGTATCAACCAATTTTCAGCTCTACACTGAAACCGGTTATCTCACTATGTCTTAATGGCCAAGTTTGTTCACTTAGGGTTCTAAAGTAAGTTAGTGCTTTATGACACCACTCAGCGGCCCCGTATTCTCCTCGATTCACCACGAGGGATACCGGTACCTACAAATGTGTCACACTAACGTAGCCATTGTTTCAACCATACCGGTCTACGCCGTACAGTTTCCACAATCTATTGCTACTTACCTAAAAAGGTGTCCCAGATCCGGGTGGAGGATCAAAGCAAGCCCAATACAAAGAACAAAAAATAAAGCATGCAAAGAAAATAAGTAAAGTTGATCTAACCCTAAGGTAACCCAACTTTTTGATTTTAATTCCTCAGCATAGTCGCCAGTTCTGTGATACGGCGGGAGAACTGACTCGGGTCGTATTGCGTTTTGATCGCATTTGTGCGAATAGCAAGAGTCGCTGCCGACTTTTCTTTTATCCAAAAGGAAAGGTAAAAAAGCACAGGAAAGACCTTTTGAGATTATTTCTCGGGTTCGGAGGGTAGATTATGAAAAGGGAAGGTATTAACACCCTTTTCATCCACAGTTATCTACGGGATCTCAGTTACTTGCTAGATCACTTGCTTTTGCTATGACAATGTGCTTGTGATGTGGGCTTTGAAAGTATTTTGAAACATGTCTTTGTAATGGTTCTCGTTTCTATAAGAACGCGTACAAAGTTTTGTTTCGAAAAATAGTTCAAAGATGTGTTTGTGGAATGTGTTTTTGAAAGTGGTTTTGAAAAGATGTTTTTGCAATGGTTCTCGTCTCTATAAGAACGTATACAAAATGCTTTATCTTTTGAAAATGTTTTGAGATGAAAGTGTTGGTATGAAAATGTTTTTGTCGTGAGCAAGCGAGCAACTAGGAGCAAATCTACCTACTCGAAAGGTATTAAACATTCTTTTCTTCCTCCTTTAGATGTTTCTATCTTACCATTGATTTGGTAAGAAGCCCCATCGTTGGATGTGAAGGGACAGGCACGGGTCAATCGTACATTCATCGAAAGTAACTTATGAGACGCTTTAGCAATTTTTTGTAAGGGAATAGATCGTTTTATCGAAGGAAACATCGAGGGACATCGAGGGACTACAATCTTTTATAGAAGGGCCTTTGCTAAAGCGTCCCATATTCGAGGGACATGACTGTGTTCTGAGGCAACGAGCGAGGTTACCCTAGAGGTGCGCGTGTGAAAAAGTGTGTTCATTTCAAGTTAATTTTGTTTTTGATTAGGTTATCTAGCGATTGATTTTGAATCTTGCCATGCACGCCTAATTACTATACATTATAAGGAAAACAGTAAATTACGGAAATTAAAATTCTACGCTACTACAGAGCTTTCGGGAGTGGGGGTACAAATTCAAAAATGGGGATGGATGAATGCGATAAAAAGTCCAAATAGGCAATCAATACAACCAAATAGAATAACAAATAAGTAATCAATTAAACTAAAACAATCTATGAAGTAAAAATTAATTAACAAAGTATGGAAATAAAATTCTAAGTATTCTGTTTGAAAAATTTGGAGAAAAAAATAAAATTCTATTTTATTAAAGAAAATAAAATAATGGATTAAAAGAAATTAAATCATTTGTATATATTTTATCTTTTGGTATTTTTTATTATGAAGAACTTAAACAAAACAATTTAAAACTAAATAAAAAGTTAATTAGTATAATTATTCATAAAACAATCCCTAACTAAACTATTTAAGAGAGTTTAACTAATTTAAAAGAAAATTAACTTAGGAAAGTTCATAAAATTATTTACAAGATTCTAACTTAGTTAACTAATTACATATATTTCTTAATTGAATTTTAAAGTCTAAACTAAAGATTAACTAAACTAATTTTTTTATAAAAAACTTAAAGAAATCAAAAAAAGAAAAATAGAAAAACCAAGCCCCAGCAGGGGTTGAACCCGTGTCCTCAAGTTAGAGCCGATGATACCTTGGTAAGTGAACTGTATTTTTTATCTGTTATAATTATATTAAATTAATACAAAAAGATGAACAAAGTAACGGATTGGGCCTGTAAGCCCGTTAAAGGCTGACCCGGTTTGGAATGAACAAGGAAAAAGTTTGGAGAAACCCTAGACACAAAAAGGTGTCGCGGCGGTTTATCTTGGGAAAATGACATGTTCAAATTTCATTATTGTTATTGGGAAGGAGAGAAAGAAAAAAATATTAAATAAAATATTGTGTTTTATTGGTAAGGAAATTGTTTAATTGTTATTGTCGTTCCAGTAAAAAGAAGTAAAGGAAAGGAATTTGAAACAGCAACAAAAAAAATACTATCCTTTCTCTCTTTTTCACGCGTCATCTCCTTAAACCTCACACTTCTCTCTTTGTTAAACCGTAACATCACCATCTTGAAGGAACCACTTTCTCTAAACTTTCCACCACCGTCATTAGCTTCAACCGCATAACAAACACTATCATGCACTTCTCTTCTCATATTCTCTAATCGCACCCTAACAGAAAACACCCAACTATCGCGGTTGCCATCCCATCGCTGCCACGGAGGAACGCGTCCGGTCATTCAGCTTCGGGAGTTTCCCTTTCTATAACGGCCGCTTTTACCAGAACTCTTCGATGGGATTTTGATTGGAGTAGTGGATGAGGGATTTGTGGAGGGTGTTTTCGATGGGTTGTGCACAGCGGAGATAAAGAGAGGAGATAGAGGAAAGGGATGCTATGTGCGAAGATGGAGGGGAAAGGGAAAAATAAAAATAATGATTATTTGTTATCTACATAGTTCTGAGTTAATATAAAAACTCTTTTTTCTAGTTCTGTCACAGAAGTTATAAGTTTATCCTTTTGGTCAAAAGGCAAACCAACAGAAATGGATGTACCACATTTTTTGGTAGAGAAACCTTTAATTACGGTGAAGCATTTGGTACTTCATTTGATCGAGATATAGTTTGTGCTCCAGAGTGAATAATGGTAGATTTGTGTTTATAGAGGTGGGGGTAGTTTACAGGAAGATAGAAAAGAATTTTGCAGAATTTTATTACTGTTCTTTTTTTTATCTGAACTTATCTCTCAATCTTACGATAAATGACAACAAAGATTCATTTTTTTTTGTTTTTTAACACTTGTATTTGTTCTTTATGTGACCACAAGCTTAAGTCCACAGGATCACGGGATTAAAGAAAAAATAACAATAACAATGAATCACATATGACAAACAAATTAGAAAATGGACAAACATGGTTGTTCAAAAATGAGAGAAGAAACGGTACCTATTGAAGTCTCTCCAACGGCGGTCTAAAGAAAAATGGTGAGTTTTAAATCTGCGGTTTGATTTCTGTTTTGAACTTTTTCTTCTCTGATTTCTGCATGCGGTGAGTTGTTGATGTTATTGCGAACGTAATGCTGATGTTATTGCGTTGCAATGAGGAATACTGGGGCGAAGATGATGAAGGTGCGGTGATGTTGGGGGTGCGGTTTGGGAGCAGAAGTTAAGGGTGATGTGGTTTGATGTTGTTGAAGAAGGTTGAGAGTGAATTTAGAGGTAGTGAAGGGTTTTAACAATCAATATGGCTTATGCAGAGAAATATTTTCAAGATCTCTTCTTTTTTTTTATTTGTTGCCTGCTTCTGTGTTATAGTGACTGAGAAGTAAGAATTGGAGGGAAATTTTGTGAATTTGAACATTTGAGGTATGATGTTTCAGTGGTTTTCTAATGCAGTTTCTATTTTATACATTTGCATGCAATGTTGACATGTTTTGGAGCAGTGTTTGCTCAGATTTTTGGACTGTTGTTGCAAGGTTTGTAGGGCTGCCAGTTTGTTTGTATGTGTGCAACAGTTTTGCACGGTTTTGGGACTAGTTATGTGGCCTAGGTGATTTCTTTCCTCTTTCCTTTTCATCTTTCCATGAAACAAAATCCAAGTTTGGCTTTTCAACATATTCTGAAGGGTTTGCTATTTTAGGAAAATGATGAGGCATATGAGGCTGTTTGAGCATGCTTGGTGTAATATTTTGTTGCTTTGTTTCTGTACAGCCTTGGCTGTTTTACATATGTTTGTAGTTTGTTGCATTGTTTTGCTGTTTGTGTTGCCTTGTTAGCTGACTATTGGCTGCTGTATTGGGCAGTTTGCTTTGTTTGCAGCCTGGTTTTGCTTTTTCTGCTGCAATCTGGTATGTTTTATGTTGATGCTGCCTTATTGACTTGTTGCAGCTTTGTACGTGTGCTGTTTTCTGTGCTATTTTGGGTTGTTTGGCTGTTTGTTTTGCTTTTGTTTGCTGCAAATGCAATGCAACCCCATTTGGTTTGGTGATTTTGCCATGCAGTCCTGTTTTTTTTGTATTTTTTCTTCTTTTCCATTTTTGTGAACCAAAACTTAGATTTTGAGATTTGCAAAATGGGGAGAAATGGATGGTGATTAAACAAACAAAAATCTGATTCCAAGACGCAAACCCTAATGATGAATTTGCGAAAAGAAAACTTTGAAAATTTCTTTGCTTATACCCAAGCTTGATTGTTTGCTAATCCTTCTCTTTTCTTGTTTCATGTGCAATGGTGACGGTGGGAAAGGAGAAACCATGGCATAGAGGCAAAATGGCATGGAAACGAATCAAGCTAAACTCGAAGAAGAAGAAAGCTTCAAGGAATTTTGCTTTAGGAACTCTGTTGGATTTTTGAATTTAGAACACATCAGATCCTCTTGTAATTGAATTTGTTTGTAACCTTGAACTTGTGATGAAATGCAACTTATGTCCTTGCTAATTTTGAATTTTTTTCCTTGTACTAAATGAACACTTGAAATGTAAAGCTTTGTAACATGACTTGAAATTCAGTATGAGCATTTTGGATTGAATATAAATTTTTACCATTGCATAACCTTTGGAATTTAAATGGTGAACCAAAACTTGGGATCAAAAGACATCTCATGAAATAGGATTTAGGCTCCTTGTAGAATGTTTGAACTTTGAATGAAAATGATTAGAATCATGATGAACTTGAACTCTTTTGAAATCTCACTTTGACTTCTCATATGCAAACGCTTTGAAATTTCAATAAAAATCATGACTTGAGATCAAACGCAAACCTTGAATTTGAACTTGGCTCTAAAAACTTGTAAACCTTGTGCAACTCAAAATGTCCAAATTGAACATATATCGGAGCACTTTCAATGGTAAAAGACTTGTAAAGTTGGAATGAAATCGTGATTGAACTTAAATCTTTAATAATGGTTGTTTTAAATAAGAGTCTTAATATTTAAATCGCATTCAATTCAAACTTGCATTCAAAATGGACTCGCACGCCACACTCGATTGAAAGATGGATCTTTATTGCCAAACAAACATGCTCTGAGAACATTCGTCAATCTTTTGACAAATTGTGGTTAAGAACAAATCAAAAATCAACAAATGACTTACGACGATTCGATAATTTTTTTAAAGTCTTCCAAACACAATTTTCTTTTGATCTCTGAAGATAAAACCGTGAGCGACATCACTTATGACCATAAACAGAAATAATCGTTTCAAGGTCTTGTAATTTGAAGAAATCACAAATCTTGGAAATCGGGCGATTGTTATTTAAAACTAGGTCAAATTCCATGATGCGACTTCTAACGCATTCGAATTTTGGTGATCTTCTATGCGTAATCAGTTCTTGATTTGTGAAGAGAAATTGGAGATGGCATCAAGGAGAATCATACGCAAGAAAAACCGCTCAAAAATATTGAATAATGAAGAAGTTACGATCGTTTGAATTTGTTCTCGCAAAAGGTCGATTTCTTTGGGTCGATGTAGTCGTTTTTTAAGTTATCTGAACCATCGATTGAGAAAACTTGCAATGCGATGTTTGAAAACTGGCTTAAACAAATCTTGAGGAGACATGAAGACCTATGAAGACCAATTGAGACCTTGAAGACTCAATTTTCTTTAAGAAATATAAAACCCTAATTGTTGATTTACTGCCTAGGGAGAGAATCTGTCTGATCGACTTCTGAGCCAAATTGAGTATTTGAGTAACCCTAGGATAACATCTTGAATGAAAAATGGGAGGGAAAATTTTGGGGTACAACACAATCTATATACTTTACTCCCTTCCTTATGAATCACAAACCCAGGAGGTTGTGTGCCATAAACTTATTCGTCTAAAGGACCAGTCAGAAATGGTGATTTCACATCTAGATGGAATGTAGACCAGCCTTGGTTTCATGCCAATGTTACCACTAGTCGAACAGTCTCTAATCTTGCTACTGGAGCAAATACTTCATAGTAGTCGAGTCCGGCTCTTTGAAGAAAACCTCGAGCTACTAATCTTGTTTTATGTCTTGCTATTGACCCATCTACATTGTGTTTTAACTTGAACACCCACTTTACTTCGATAACTTTTATATGTCTTGGAAATTCGACTAACTCCCATGTGTTGTTTCTTTCGATTGCCTGTAACTCTTCTACCATAGCTAACTTCCACTTGTTAATCTTCAAACTTCATTATAGTTGATTGGTTCAACACCTGCAAGTAAAGAAAAATGAACTAATTCTCCATCTGGTGTGATTTCATCATCACCCACCACTTCATAATCATGAAGTCTTGTTGGAAGAACTCTATTTCTTTGAAGTCTTTGGCTTATTTCATCCATAGCCTCTTCGACTTCAACTGTGTCGGGAGTGTCAGCAACTGCTTTTTCTTCGACTTCGACTGTATTCTCAACAATTCCTTCAACCTCTACTTCATCAGTTTCTTCATCGAAATCAAAGTTCATTAATGGGTTGTTAATTGAATTGCTAGAATTCTAATCCCATACAGAATTTTCATTAATCACAATATCTCGACTCAACAAAATCTTCTCATTATCTGGATTGAATAGTCTTTATGCACCAAATTTATGGTATCCTACCAGAATCATAGGTTCACTTTTGTCATCAAGTTTCCTTCTCCTTGCATCAGGAACATGCTTGTAACACATAGAGACAAACACCTTAAAATGACTTACTGATTGTCGTTTTTGACTCCACACTTATTCATGAACCTTGTTCTTCAACATCTTAGTAGTACACCTATTCAAAATATAAACTACAGTCGAAACAACTTCTCCCCATAAAGACTTTGGCAAATTCTTTTGCTTCAACATGCATCTCGCTATTGTTAGACAGTGTGGCAAGTGATAGAGAGGGGGGGATGAATAGATCGCCTCCTTATTTATCAAGGATTTAAAATCTTTTATTAAAGTTTATTAAAAATAGTGGAAAAACCACGGTCCCGAATCAACTTCCGTATATTTTGAACCAACTACTAGAAAATCAAACATACGATAAACTTGTTGGATTTTATTTAAGATGAAATAGATGAAAGTTAAACACAGATTAATGTAAGTTTCAATTAACTTATCACAAGAACTCTATTTGCAATGAATAAAAACTTTCACACAATTTTGTCGAACAGTTAGTGTATGCTTGTTCGATGGTCGACAATAATGGTGGTTTTAGCAGAAGAGTTTGTACCACTATTATATCATTAAACAGAAAAACCAGCAAACCAATTGAATCACAAACTTGTAGAAAACGTAAAGAGAAAGAGAGAAAGGAAAACAATACACGGGCAGTTTGTTAAGGAAGTTCCCCACTGTCGTCCTTGCGTGTGGGTATGTCTCCCTCTCTATTTCAAAATTGAAATTGAGACCTGTTATATCAATTTGCTGAATGTTGTTTACAAGGTTACAATACAAAGATAGAATGTAATCTTTAAGATCTTCTTCTTCTTGTAAGAACCTTCACTTGATATGAGCTTATCAAGATTCCCTGTAAGATCGACAATCAATCCTTCTCTTCCACTACCTGTTTGCGAAATCGCCCCGATTTCCAAACCCCTTGCTATGGCTGAATCTGACTTGTACAATCGTGACTAACAAACCCGCAAGAACACGTCCGTTCTTAAAGGACAAACCCTTTGATTTTTCCTCGAAACCCCCTTCTGAATCTTCAACTCAGCTTAGATCACTGATCGTACCGCTGAATGTTATCTCTATGATCTCTTGATCCAATGAACAAAGATGTTTATCTTTCGTTGTTGTTGAACCAAGATGATTGAGAATATGATGAAGATGAAGTATCTTTCAGGTTTCTAATGCTCAGAAATTTGATGCACACCAACTGTATTTGTGACACCTGTTATGTTTGCTGCAAAAACTTACTTATATATGTAACAGAAAACAGTTAGAGGTAAAAAAACGTAGTATGAGTCGATGCATGTTTAACATGAGTCGAATCGTGTTTGTTGTGAAACATAAGATGAGTTGATACAATATGTTATATATCGATACATATTGGTGGCAAAACATATTTCAGAGAGATCAAATATGTATGAGTCGATCCAAGTCTTTATGTGTCGATACAACATGTTTTCCATAAAGAATCTAGAACCATTCATTTTATATGAGTTGATACATAATGTGTATATGTTGGTACATACTGAGTTGATTTTTGTTTTTGAAAACAAAACGTGATATGTATCGATGCATGAGTTTATGTGTCGATCCGTAAAGGTTTTAAAACGTTTTCCAGGAGCATCAACTTGACATGTATCGTAAATTATGAATGGGTCGACTCATACTAAAGCATGGCTATTTTTTTATTCTTTGCTTAAGTATGTGTTGATGCAAGACCTTATGTATCGACTTGAAATTGTGATTTATGTGTAAAACACTTTTTTGACTAAGTATGTGTCGATGCAAGACCTTATGTATCGACTTGAAATAATGCTTTTATGTGTAAAACACATTTTTGACTCTTTTTGAACATGTTATACTATTGTAATATTATGCACACATATAGATTAAGCACATTAAACATTCATTAATATTGTTTTCACACATATTTTTATCATACAAAACTACTTAAAGAAAAAGGTTGCTCACAAACTCCCCCTTTTTGATGATGGCAAATACTTGCAAGATGTGTGATGATGGAGCATTGATGAATGAGTTTCTCCCCTTGAGTTTGTACATAACATTATCAAAATAGGTCTCCTTCTCTAACATCGCCTTCTCCCCCCCCCCCCCATTTGACAACATCAAAAAGAGGAAAAGAGTTGTTGTTCAGCAATACAGTTTAAGATACACACAATATAATTGAGATGAAATCTCAAAAAAGTTGAAACAAAAACCAAATACATTCACAAATAATGAAGCTTGGCATGGTAATATACAAAGGTACACTCACAAAGAGTGACAAAAAAAGGAAATAACCAAGTAAACAAAATAAACAAAGTGAAAGCATTTAACTAAGAAAATTTGCAGATTACATAAGCCAAAAAAAAAGTTTGAACAGGAGATGAATAAAAATGTTATGAAATGGATGAGATGATATGTGTGATGCGGTGGGAGAAAGACTTGAGGGTTTTGCATTTTATCGCAAATGTTAGGGTTAGCAAGAGTCGCCACCGACTTTTCTTTTATCCAAAAGGAAAGGTGAAAAAGCGCAGGAACGACCTTTGAGATTGTTTCTTGAGTTCGGGGGTAGATTATGAAAAGGGAAGGTGTTAGCACCCTTTTCATCCATGGTTTTACATGGGATCTTAGTTACTTGCTAGATCACTTGCTTTTGTTTGTTTTAAATTGTGCTTGGTGTGGTTTTGAAAGTATTTGTAAAATAGGCCATTCGTTTAGGCAATCTTTGTAATGATTCTCGTTCGTAAGAATGTATACAAAGATGTTTGCCTTTTGAAAATGTTTTCAATGATTGTAAGATGTTTGAAAATGTGTGTGTTGGTTTTGAAAATAGCAAGGATGTTTGTTGGAAATTAGAGCAAGTAACTTGAAGCAATCTACCTACTCAAATGTCTTTCTTATGCATTTTCTATTCCTTTGACATTGTTGTCTTACCATTGATTTGGTAAGCAATCCTATCTTTGGATGTAAACGGGACGAGCGTGGGTCATCGTATAACCATGATTAGCAATGTTGCAAAGTATCTTAGCATTTTTGAGGGACCAAGATCATTTTGTAAGGCAACCTTGAATAGCGTCATCGAGGGACTATGATCTTATATTTGTTTGTTTTGCCAAGATACTTCGCATGCGTAATATGGCCATTTTTTGTTTTAGGCAACCAAGTGGGGAAACCCTAAGGATGCTTGTGTGCAAGTGTATCATTTTCATGCTTTGATTTTGTCTTGTATTTAGGGTTTTCTGTTTTGTTTTGTTTTGATCTTGTCCTACACACCCTAATTACTAATCATGGCATATAAAGCGATAAATTGCGTAATGTAAATATTTCTAAGCTATTACAACAATTTATGGGAGGGGGAATACAAATTTGAATGGGGATTTGCAAGAATATAAACCTAAATAAATTAATACAACCACATCGAATTTGTACGAATTAGAATAAATACAATACAATATTAAAAAGAAAATACAATGCAATGTACATGTAAAAGATTTTTGTGTCTTATTTTTATGTAAAAGAAAATTTTATGTAAACCTGAAAATATAAAGAAAAGGAATTAATTTTTAAAATGGGTTTAACCCTAATTATTACTTAAAAGAAAAATAAAGTTTTTATAGGTATTATTTTATGTATTTTCTTGTATAAAAATAATAAATAATATTGTATAAAAAAGTATAAAGATATATATATATATATATATATATGCAAAAATAGGTATTTATAAGTATGAAATGAAAAATAAATTAAACTAAATATATTTAATTATATTTACAAGTTTATTAAGAAAATAAATGATATCCTATCAAAATAAAATATATTTTTATATGAGAAATAGAATAAAAATAAACTAAAAGTGCAATATTATTAACTTACATTTTTTGGGATTTTTATGTATTAAGGAAAACATTTAAAATATTAGAAATGAAAATAAAACAAAATAAAAATAAAAATATAAAAGTTGGCAAGGGGGGGTAATGTAGTAGATTGGTGGTGATGATATTAGCAAAAAAAACTCTGGCCCAGAAGACAAGCCCATCCTGCAAAAAAGTGTCAAAATGGAAAAGAAAATGTGAAAAATGCAAAAGTAGCGCGCCCAGGTTCGAACCCAGGACATGGGTCTCACTAGCGCACTACTTTGCCACTGGGGTGGCTGTACATCCATTGTCTTCAGGAAGGAAAAAATAATATAACACAAAATGCGCCCTTGCCCTGTATTTCACCTTCTTCTTCAAGCTTGGTCGGACACCCTGTAACTCTCTCATACCTCCATGAAAATGAAAACTTATAACAGGAAAAATGTAGTGCTTGAACTCACGATTTCAACCATATAAATTATGTGAACTATTAATCAAAGAACAAAGAGAATTTTAACAGCCCTAAATCTTGACCTAATATCTCCAGAAATTTCAAGTTCTAAATTCTCTCAGCACAAGTAAAATCAATGCAAAATAATGGTATGTATAGCTTCGTTATGATGAGGACTACATTTTTTATTCACAAATCGTGGCATATGGTTGCCTATACAAGGAGATAGAGTTTGAGATTTTTACCTCCTTCAGTTGGAATCGTGGATGGAACTGGAGTGACTTTAATGGAGGTCTGATGCTTGCTTGAGCTTCATTGAGCTTCCCTGAACGTGTTCCAACCTTTGCCTTGCTCTGAAAGTAGCTGGAACTCCTTGGCCAAGTCAAACAGCAAGCTCTGAAGTCAACAATGGCAGATGGTGGAGGAGTGATTACAGAACAGGGATGCAGGCCTGAATTGACTAGGTATCAAGTATGTAAGATGTTTGAATGATTGAAACTCAAAACTCACGAGCCAAATGGAAGATGGATGTGCTTATGCAAAATCTACAGTTTTGGACAGATTTTTGGTGTTTTGCTGGTTAGGAGTGTTTCAGGTCCTTGCTAAACGTGCTTTGTGTTGCATAATGTTTGTATATTAGTATTGAAATGGCTTGATGTTAACCCTCTAGCAGCTATGCTTGTTTTCACCTTTTTGCCACTTTTCTTGTATTTGAAGTAAAGTGATTAGACCAAAATTCACATGCTTGTATTGGCTGGCTTAGGGTTGGTATTTATTCCTTACAAGTTTCCTTAGGACTTTGGTACTTGTATGTGCCAAGGGGACAGGTCCAAAGCTCAAGATTGTAAAGTTTGCAAAAGTTTACCTTTTCCAAAATGGCAATGGAACCTTTTTGCCATAAATGGAATTACAAGTTGGATAAAGGTTCAAAAGCATGGATCAAAGCTTTGTCAACTGAGTAAGCATTTAATTAAGGAGTGTGGAACAAGTTTAGGACCTGTACAACATGAATTAGCCAGCATAGGATTGATTTGAAACTTTGTTCTTCATGAAATGGCTTGGACAAAAAGTGAGAAATTGCCAACTTCATCTCTTCGATTCTCCCTACTCAAAAATGATCTTCAGGAGTTCTTAGACATTTTGGAAAGCTTTCAATGTGCTCTACAATTCATCTTTGAAATTAATTTTGAGATACCTCTTGGAACTAGGTGAAAAATTGCCATGAAGTTGGGTCCAAAACCTGCCTAAATTAGGGGCAAATTTTCACTAAGTTATTTAGTTCATGACCATATATATTCACAAATTTATATCTTGAGATCCAATCATCTTTAGGGAAAAGTTTGTGAAGAAAAGTTGTAGATTTCATGGAGTTCTACAAATTTCATGTTGGGAACTTTCCTTGAATCATTATGCATCATGGTGAAAAAGTGGCTTAAAGTTGAGAAAAAATAAGAAAATTTTCTATACTTAGAAAATTTCTAAGTTAGGAAAATTTTCAAATTCAAACCCTAATTTTCAAATTTGGATTTCTTGATGAACAAGTTTCATATTTTGATATGTCTTGATGAATTATGACCCTTGGCAATTGATTTTGACCAAAAAGTCAAAGTTTGACTTTTCAGTATACAATTGACTTTTGATCAGTTGACTGCAAATTTCATCTGTCAATCCAATGAAATTGAAATGTTTTGAGCCATGTGATTAAGTCAAAATGATGCAATTGAATCCTTAAAATCATGCTTTAAATCAATTGGTCATTTGTTAGGTTAAAAATAAGAAATTGTCCTTCCTCAGTCAAAACCCTAATTTTGACCATTTTGCCCTTTTAATGATTTGATCAAATTTCTTGAGGAATTACAATCCAAACTTGATCAAGTGATACATATGAGTCTAAAATGTTTATGTGGATCAAAAATTATGAATTTTGACTGTAAATTGGCCATGGTTGACTTTTTCCCCAATACAGCTAATTTTTAGGTCAACTGTCCATTTGACTGATAAAAAATGTGATTCAAGGTTTGAAACTTGTCATGAGCAATCTTAGGGATCCATAATGATGTTTGAAATTCATATGAAGCATTGATAGTTCAAAAATACTTGGGCAAACTCAAACCCTAATTTGGGTTATCAGTGCAAGATGAGATGTCTTGAGCTGACCAAACCCTAATCTAGTCTTGAGTTAAAGAAATCTTGTGAGAAAAGTCTTAATAAGTGAGAGGGAAAATTTTGGGGTACAAAAATATGATTAAGGGTTGTGGCCACCACAAGATTCATCAGCATCTCCAAAATTATAGGGTCGAGTAGACAAAGTTGGATTCTGATCAGGATTGTGGCCCATGAAGTTGTATCGCCGAAATCTATTTTGGACATCATTTCTGAAATTGTTCATGATGCCAGGGTTGTCATGACAATCATCCATAAAACCTTCCATTTCACTATAGAATACTTGATGCCATTTAACAAAATCTGTATGCCACAAGTTCTGGTTGCGGTACATCTGGGTATGCTCCTCATGCCATTCCCGATGTTCTTTGTGCCATTCATTTTGCTGGATATGCCAACTTCTCACTTCCTCATGGCGAGCTTGATTAGCAATCTACATGTGTTGGAACATCGCAGTAAGGTAAGCAGGAGCTTCCAAGGAAGAACATGCAGTAGCATGAGGTGGTATAGATTGATCATATTGATAGTTGGTCGGATACCACTTATTTGGGACCCAATCACCCCAACTAGTGTTAGCACTAGTCTAATTTGCCTTAGGTTGGGCATCATCATTAATATCCCGCATGTCTTCATCAATAGGATCCTCATCCATATATATTTGTTCAGAGGATATATCAAAATTATACACCCTTGTGTTGGACCCTTTTTCTTTGAAGTAAAGGCACTGTCGATTCATATCCCATATGTATCCCTTGTGAGACAAGGTTGCCCTGTTGAATTCTTGGGAAGAAGTAGGAGAGACAAGTGGAACAAGAGGGATTTCCAGATTCCAGAACTTGATGATTCTCATGATTTAAGCAGTGTACCCTAGAGCAGTATTCTTTTGATTATTGCGCATGAGAAACATGCGCTTGACAAAATAATTGGGCCAATTTAGTGGAACCCTATTTTGCAGAATGTGCAAGATGTGGATGTTTGCTCTGTCCAGCCTAGAGTGACCACCGGATCTAGGATGCAAGATGTGAGAAACGATCCAATGAAGCATTCTAGGAATTCTCTTGATCACTCTAGTAGTTATTTTCTTTTCAAAATGGATGTAATGAAGGCTTCCTCATCATAATCAGTATCAAAACTCTGATCATGACAGCTTTTCAGTACTGTCGTCTCAAATGGAATTCCAAATACAATCTGCCAATCATTGGCCTCAAACACATACTTCCTGGTTCCAATTTTTACCTTAAATAACCAACCTCTACTTGTTTCTAAACCAGCATAGAAAGCCCTAATGAAATCTTCATGGTAATCCTCTTTAACATTTAAAAACGAACCTAACCGTTGAGCATCTAGAATATCACAGACATCTGTGATGTGAAGGGATAGAACCTTTGCCTTGTTAAAGACATGAGGCTTCACGACTAACCTTGTTTTGAATTATTTCTCAAACTATTCTACGGTAGGAGGATGCATGATGGTTAAGGCACTTGGAGGAATTTCTGTAGCAGAACCAGATGGGCCTGCACCAAGCTTTCCCTTTCCGTTTGTCTTTGGAGGCATGATTTTGATGAAGAAGTGTAGGCAAGTAGCTTGAGGTGAATGGAGATGAAGTGAATGATAATTAGGGTTAGCCGCTGTATGAGATGTATGAGAAGATTTTAAGACATAAAATTGGGTTGATGGGTCGACCCAAGTCCAACACAAAAGAATTAATTAGCCTTATGTGTCGACACGAAACACAAATGTGTCGACACATACTGTAACAAAAAATAATTTTTAACAGTTTTTTATCGACCCAAGAGTAGAATGTGTCGACCGGAAGTAATTTTTAGTTTTTGTTTCAGTTATTCTTATCAATATGTGTCGACACAAACCTTTATGTATCGACCTGAAAACAATTTTAATTTATGTTATTACAGTTTTCTTCAATATGTATCGACTCATATATTAAAAAAATTTAATTTTCAACAGGTTTTTATGGATAGTTGGACTTGAGACCCATTAGCAATTATATGTTTATGCAAAATAATCTATCTAATGGTTATTATACACTCATAATGATGCAATGCAATTTGCTTATGTCAAAGCTCAAACAATTTATGTATAGAAAAGCTTATAGACAATATTAATGGAACATTTAAAATAAATTTACAAGTAATCATAGAATTCCAGCGGGAAAGAGAAAGGAACGATATTACCTCAGTTGATGAGCAGTTAAGATACACGTACAAAAACTAGAGCATGTCTCAACAGCATGGTGATATATATATATATATATATATATATATATATATATATATATATATATATATATATATATATATATATATATATATATATATATATATATATATATATATATATATATATATATATATATATATATATATATATATATATATATATATATATATATATATATATATATATATATATATATATATATATAATTAAAGTACATGCATGCTTAAGACATCAAGTAAGAGAGATCTAAAATCCCTAACTCACGATGAATGTTGAAGAAAGGTTCTGTTGCTAGTGGTTTTGTGAAATATCAGCAAGTTGATTTTTAGTATCAACATGCTCAAACACAACATCCTCTTTTTCAACATGATCGCAAAGAAAGTGATGCTTAATCTATATGTGTTTAGTGCGTGAATGTAAGACAGGATTCTTAGTAAGGTTTATAGCACTTGCGTTGTCATGTTTTATTGGAATATATTTTAATTGAATATCATAATCTTGTAAGTGTTGCTTTAGCCACAAAATCTGGGTGCAACAACTACAAGCTGCTACGTATTCAGCCTCGGCGGTTGACAATGCAACATAAACCTGCTTTTTGCTATGCCAACTCACTGAGGAATTTGAAAACAAATGACACGTGCCACTAGTGCTTTTCCTATCTGACTTACAGCCATCAAAATCAAAATCAGAGTAACCTACTAAGCTACAATTGCTTCCCTTGGAATACCATAGCCCATACTTAGAAGTACCATGAAGATACCTAAGTATACGCTTGACAGCTTTTAAGTGGGATTCCTTAGGATCTGATTGATATCGTGCACACATACAAACGCTAAACATGATATTAGGCCTAGATGCAGTAGGATACAAGAGGGATCCAATCATACCTCTATACATCTTGACATCTACACTCTTACCGTTTTCATCCTTATCTAAGTTCCCGTTGGTAGGCATAGAGGTGTCAATTGATTTTGAGTCATTCATTCCAAAGCGCTTAAGCAACTCTCTACAGTATTTTGTTTGACACACAATTGTGCCCTTATTGAGCTACTTTATTTGAAGACTGAGGAAGTAGTTTAGCTCCCCCATGAGACTCATCTCAAATTCACCCTGCATAACCTTAGAAAAATCTTCGACCAAATGTATGTTAGTTGAACCAAAAATAATATCATCTACATACATTTGAACTAAAAGAATGTGATTTCCTTTACGTTTAATGAAGAGAGTGGTATCCACTTTACCTCTTGAATATCCATGATCAAGTAGAAATTTGCTAAGTCTTTCATACCAAACACGGGGGGCTTGCTTAAGACCGTATCATGCTCGTTTTAATTTGAAAATATAATCTGGATATCCATTACTCTCAAAACCAGGAGGTTGTGAGATGTATACCTCTTCATTTATGACACCGTTTAGAAAAGCACTCTTTACGTCTATTTGATAAAGCTTAAAATTCTTAGCACACGCATAAGCGAGCAAGAGACGTATAGCCTCAAGGAGAGAAACTGGAGCATAAGTCTCCTCATAGTCAATTCCCTGCTCTTGGTTATAACCTTGTGCCACTAAACGTGCTTTATTGCGGGTTATCACTCTGTTTTCATCAAGTTTATTTCTAAAAACCCACTTAGTACCTATGATATGATGGTCTCGCAGATGAGGGACAAGTTCCTAAACATCATTTCTTTTAAATTGATTAAGCTCTTCTTGCATGGACATTAGCCAAAATTCATCAATCAAGGCCTCTTTGGCATTTTTAGGCTCTACTTGTGAAACAAAAGCGAAGTGATAACAGAAATTACTTATCTTAGAGCGAGTCATCACTCCTTTTGAAATATCTCCCAATATGTTGTCAATAGGATGGTCTTTTGAGGATTTCCAAGCTTGTGGAAGATCTTTTACTTCCGTTGGCCCTTCTTCCTCGTCTTTTGCATGACTTGTATCTTCCTCCTCCTCATAGTCAACTGTTTTGGACTTATCAATTTCCTCAACAGTTTCCTTGAGTATGTCTTCTGTAGATACACCTTCACCATCAAAAGAAATTCCTTTTCCGACCTCTTTCGGAGAAGATTCATCAAAAGAAACATGGACTGACTCCTCAACAGTAAGTAAATGCTTATTATACACTCTATATGCTTTACTTGATTGTGAGTATCCAAGAAAGATACCTTCATCTGCTTTTGCATTGAATTTCCCCAGGTTTTCTTTACCATTATTCAAAACAAAACATTTACAACTGAATACGTGAAGGTGTGACAAGTTTGGCTTTCTTCCTTTTAAAAGCTCATAAGGGGTTTTATCCAAAATAGGACGGCTTAATATTCTGTTTAAAACATAACAAGTTGTGCTAATTGCATCAGCCCAAAAATATTTTGGTAATCCACCTTCATTGAGCATTGTTCTTGCCAACTCCTCTAAAATGGATTTTTGCGCTCCACAACTCCATTCTGTTGTGGAGTTCAATGGGATGAAAATTTATGCTCAATACCATGCTTATCACAGTACTTATCAAAGAGATGGTTTTGAAATTCACCTTCGTGATCGCTTCGAATTGTAATTATATTTAATTCCATTCTGTTTTGGGATAGTTTTGCAAAACTCTTAAAAGCAGAAAAAGTTTCATCTTTGCTATGAAGGAATATAGTCCAAGTAAATCTAGAATAGTCGTCAACGATTACAAAACCATAATAATTTCCACCTATACTCTTCGTCCTAGAAGGTCCAAAGAGGTCCATATGGAGAAGCTCAAGGGGTCGTGAAGTAGAAATTACATTTTTAGATTTGAAAGAGACCTTTGTTTGCTTTCCCATTTGGCATGCGTCACATAGGTGATCTTTTGAAATTTTTATTTTTGGAAGACCGACTACTAGATCCTTAGATACAACCTTATTAAGCAAATCAAAGTTAACATGCGCTAGCCGTCTATGCCAAAGCCAAGAATCATCATTCAAAGTGACTAGACACTTAGTTCTTGTTAATGATACATCAAAAAGGTCAAGCATATAGAAGTTGTTTACTCTAATACCCTAATAACACAATATTCTGTTCAATATTTTCAATTATGCAGTAAGTGTTTGTGAAAGTAACTTTATAACCCTTGTCACACAATTGACTAATACTTAACAAATTGTGTTTAAGCCTCTCTACTAAATGGACATCAAAAATAGTAGTGGTAGAGGGATTACCTACACTACCTTTACGGCGTATTTCTCCTTTGTTATTGTCTCCACAAGTAACACTTCCTTTCTTATTTTCTTTTAATTCAATGAAAAGCGATATGTCACCTGTCATGTGTCTTGAACACCCGCTGTCTAGAAACCATCTTTTATTCACGGATGTAAGACACTTTTCCTGCAATATAAAAAGAGAGAGGTAGGTACCCAATTTTCATTGGGTCCGTGTAGGTAAGTGGTAACACGGTTGCCTTTAATCCTCCATTAGCAAATGCCTTTAGGAACAAGAAATCTCCTGAACTAGCATTTATCAATGGTATGACCAGCATGACAACAACAATGACATAAACCATGATGATGGATTTTCTTACTTTTGCACATTGAATCCTTTGGATTCTTTTCTACAAAAGAATATTTTGCATATGGTGGATTCAAAGTTTTCTTAAAAAATCTAGGATCAACCGCAAAAGTAACATTGGGCTGTAAAGCTTTTTCCAATTTGGAATTAAGAGTTCTAACCTCTTGTTGCCAAATATGACAAACTTCACATTCCCTTCTTGGAATACATCCTCTAACATCCTTATCTTTTGAACTTTCTGTAATACTAGCTTTTAGATATTTTAAGTCTTTTTCAGCTTTATAGACTTTACCCTCTAAAAATGAAAATATTTGTTTATCGGAGGTTAATCTCTTAAAAGCGTCTTCAGCTTTGCTTTGCAGTTTTTCAAAAGTTATTTTCAGTTCAGAAAAAGACATAGAAGAAAAGTTGTTATGGTAGAATTGTCTTACTTACTTACTTATCATGGTTGTTCTTCTTGTGGTAGGAATGATTTTTGGTATGTGCCATGAGACATAAATTTGCAGTCTCATCATTATCACTTGAATTGTCATCGTTTGATGAATCACTATCGCTTTCCCATGCAATGTAATCCCTTCTTTGTTTATTGAACTTATTTGGTGGAGTTTTTCCTTTGTCCTTTTTCATCATTGGACACTCCGGTTTATAGTGCCCAACTTTACCACAATTGTAGCAAGGTCCTTTACTTCTTTTATTCTTATTCTCTTCTTGTCTTGGCTCTTTGGAATGTTTTCAAAAATTTATGAGATTCTTATCAGAGTGTTTGATTCCATTATTTCGAATAAACATATTATATCTCCGAACAAAGAGTCTCATTTCTTCATCATCTGAATCTTCGTCACTACTTGAGTCATTATCATTTTGCTATTTGTGTGGGGACTTGGAGCTAGAAGTCATAAGAGCTATTGATTTCTTCTCACCCTCCTTGTCTTTATTCTTCTCCTTTTTACTCTTGTTTTCATATTTTTCAAGACTTTCTAGTTCTTGTTGATGTTCTTCCAGCTTTCCAAACAGAGTTGTAATGGTAAGCTTAGTGAGGTTGTTGGCTTCCTTGATAGTTGTTACTTTAGGGTGCCAGTCCCTGCTAAGACATCTCAGAATTTTGTTAGCAGCAATTTCATTGGAAACAGGTTTTCCAAGTGCATTCAAACGACTTATAAGATGAACGAATCTCCTTTGCATGTCAGAGACAGGTTCTCCTTGTTTCATGCGAAAGAGCTCGAACTCTTGATTAAGTGTGTTAATGTGGGACTATTTAACTTCAGTAGTTCCCTCATGGGAAATTTCTAAAGCATCCCATATTTCTTTAACAGTCGTGCAATGAGACACCCTATAATACTCATCAACACCAACTGCTAAGATTATCATATTTCGGCTTCTCTAATCACTCGACCACTTCTTTTCATTTGTTTCATTCCATTGATCCGCAGGTTTAGATACTATTGCACCTGCATCATTCCTCATGGTAATTTGAAAAGGACCATTTTGAATGGCAGTCCATACATTCATGTCAATGGAATTTATGTGTACTTGCATGCAGTCTTTCCAATAGCCATAGTTTTCACCATTGAAAACATGAGCTCTATTATACGCCCCTTTGGTTCAAAAGCCATAGCGTTACTAGTAGACACAAAGCACCAGTGAACTGGAGCTCTGATACCACTTGTTAGATGGTCTAGCAAGTGATCGAGAGGGGGGGAGGGGTGAATAGATCACCTCCTTATTTATCAAGGATTTAAAATATTTTATCAAAGTTTATTAAAAACTACGGAAAACCACAGTCCCGAATCAACTTTCGTCTATTTTGAACCAACTACTAAAAAACCGGACATACGATAAACTTGCTGGATTTTATTTAAGATGAAATAAATTAAACACATATTGATGTACGTTTCAATGCACTTATCACAAGAATTATATTTCCAATGAATAAAAACTTGCACGCAATTTTGTCGAACAGTTGGTGTATGCTTGTTCGATGATCAACAATAATGGTGGTTTTAGCAGAAGTGTTTGTACCACTATTGTATCATTAAACAGAAAAACCAGCAAACCAATTGAATCACAAACTTGTAGAAAACTTAAAGAGAAATAGAGAGAAAAACAATACACGGGGAGTTTGGTAAGGAAGTTCCCCATTGTCGTCCTCGTGTGTGGGTACGTCTCCCTCTCAATTCCAAAATTGAAATTGAGAGCTGTTATATCAATTTGCTGAATGTTGTTTAAAAGGTTACAATACAAAGACAAAACGTAATCTCTAAGATCTTCTTCTTCTTGTAAGAACCTTCACTTGATATGAGCTTATCAAGATTCCCTGCAAGATCCACAATCAATCCTCCGCTTCCACAACATGTTTGCAAAATCGCCCCGATTTTCAAACCCCTCGCTACGGCTGAATATGACTTGTGCAATCGTGACTAACAAACCCGCAAGAGCACACCCATTCTTGAATGACAAACCCTTTGGTTTTTCCTCGAAACCCCCTTCCGAATCTTCAACCTAGCTTAGATCATCGATCGTACCACTGAACGTTATCTCTATGATCTCTTGATCCAATGAACAAAGATGTTTATCTTTCGTTGTTGTTGAACCAAGATGATTGAGAAGATGATGAAGATGAAGTATATTTCAGGTTTCTAATGCTCAAAAAATTGATGCACACCAACTGTATTTGTGACACCTGCTATTTTTGCTGCAAAAACTTACTTATATATGTAACAGAAAACGGTTAGAGGTAAAAAAAATATAGTATGAGTCGATGCATGTTTAACATGAGTCGACTCATGTTAGTAGTGAAACATAAGATGAGTCGATACAATATGTTATGTATCGATATATACTGATGGCAAAACATATTTCAGACAGATCAAATATGTATGAGTCGATCCAAGTCT
The DNA here is from genome assembly GCA_948472305.1 of Vicia faba. Classification (NCBI taxonomy): domain Eukaryota; kingdom Viridiplantae; phylum Streptophyta; class Magnoliopsida; order Fabales; family Fabaceae; genus Vicia; species Vicia faba. The sequence goes on along the minus strand of OX451737.1, from coordinate 363,401,825 downwards.
TTATGTGTCGATATAACGTGTTTTCCATACAGAATCCAGAACCATTCATTTTATATGAGTCGATACATAACGCGCATGTGTCCATACATACTGAGTTGATTTTTTATTTTGAAAACAAAACGTGATATGTATCAATGCATGAGTTTATGTGTCGATTCGTAAAGGTTTTAAAACGTTTTCCAGGAGCATCAACTTAATATGTATCAATGCAAAGTATGAATGGGTCGACTCATACTGAAGCAAAATTTTTTTTGTGATTATTTGCTTAAGTATGTGTTGATGTAAGACCTTATGTATCGACCTGAAATTGTGCTTTATGTGTAAAACACATTTTTGACTCTTTTTGAACATGTTATAATATTGTCATATTATGCACATATATAGATTAAGCACATTAAACATTCATTAATAATGTTTTCACACATATTTGCTATCATACAAAACTACTTAAAGAAAAGGGTTGCTAACTGCCATATTTAATATGGTTTTATTTCTTGTTTCAACAATTCCATTATGTTGAGGTGTATAAGGAGAAGTTACCTCATGATTAACACCATGCTCTGCACAAAAATCTTCAAACATCTTCGATGTGTGTTCGCCACCTCCATCTGTTCGTAGAACTGTGATCTTTTTCTCACTCTGGTTTTCGACAAGTATCTTGAATCTCTTAAAGATTTCAAATACTTCGTCCTTTCGTTTGATCACATAGATCCACAACTTTCAACTAAACTCATCAACAAATGAAACAAAATATATGTTTCCACTAATTGTATGTTCTTCAAATGGACCACATACATCTGAATGCACCACTTCGAGAATGCAGGATGATCTCATTGACATAGTTGAAACGAAAGAATTTCTGGATTACTTTCCCACTAAACAACATTCACAAAGTTTTTCAGGCATCTCAAGGCTTAGAATAACAGTAACCATATCTTTAGTAATTATTTGATTAAGTGATCAAAAATTCAAATGTCCAAACCTCAAATACCACAAATAACTATCCTTGTGGTCGACAACAGTTTTCAAACATTGAACTTCTGTCGAACTGATCATAGTCTTAAATGTCCTATTCTTCGACAATGGAGATTTTAAGACCAAAATTTTCTTGGTGTCGAACAATTTCAAAACTCTATCTTGTATGACAACTGAGAAACCTTTTTCGACTAGTTGTCCAACACTTAGCAAGTTGCATTTCATTCCAGGTACATAGAGCACATCTTTGATCATAGATTTCCATCCATTACTCATTTGAAAGACTATGTTGCCAGTACCTTCTGCTTGCAACAAACTATTATCAGCAAGTTTTACCATGCTCTTTTTTAACTCGTTAAAATCTTCCAACCACTCCTTTCGACCAGTCATGTGGTTCAAGCATCCTGAGTCGAGAAACCAGATCTTGGATTCGACATGGTTATCTGCAACTGCAGCCATAACCACCATACCACCTTCAGAATCATCTGAATCTTGGAGTGCAAGGTTTGCTGCTTTGTTCTTGCCTGTCGATCCCTTGCCTTTTCTGTAGCAACAATTCTTAGCCAAGTGTCCCACTTTTCACAGTTATAACACTGCATACCTTTCTTATCTACTTTGTTCTTTGGATAGTTTCCTCCTCCCCTTTTCGAGGATTCAAACGATCTATCTTCAACCTTATTCTTATGGGGATTCAACCAAGACTTCTTGCCATGAGTCTTGTCGAACTTGCCTTTGGATTTTTTTGATCCACCATTCTTTTTCCAAGATTGAGCTTGCAGTGCCTGTATCGAGTCCTGAACTCCTTTCCTTTCGATAATCCTTATCTCATGTGCCTCCAACGAGCCAACCAAATCTTCCACTTTAGTGGTTTCAAGATTGTTGGATTCTTGAATAGCTATGATAACATGATCAACATGAGAGGTCAACGTTCTCATTACCTTCTCAACTATCATCTTATTAGTAATGGTTTCACCACAACCCTTCATGAGATATACGAGATTTTGAACCTTCGACACATATTCTGCAACTTTTTCATCTTCTCCCATTGACAACAACTCATATTATAGATGTAAAGTTTGTAATTTGACAACCTTGACTTTGTCACCTCCTTCGTAATACTTCACCAGAATATCCCATGCCTCATTCGTCGTTTCAGCATGAGAGATTATGTCGAAATTAGCAGCATCGACAATCGTTTGAATGTAATAATCAGCCTTGCAATCTTTCTTCTTGACTTTATTGTGGGCTTTTTTCTGTTCGTCGGTTACATTTGCAGCCAACGCAGGAACGCCGTTGGTAACCACTTCTAGGGTTTCATGGAAGCCAAACAAGGATTGCCTCTATTTTTTCCATCGGATCCAATTTTTACGGTCAAGCATTGGAAAAGAATTTGAAATGCCCTTATCACTAGCCATCTTCGCAACGGTTGATTCACTTGCCCTAGAAACACGATCTCTAACGTGAAATTCATGAATACTTGATCAAGAACAATAACCGGAAGCTCTGGATACCAATTTGTTAGTGCGTGAGGCACTTTTAGTGAGGAGAAAAAGAGAGAATAATAAAGAAAATAAGGATTTATATTATTGAATTGTACAAATAATGATACACACTATGACTATTTATATACAATCCTAATTGGGTTTGGGCTAACACAACTTGGATTATATTTAAATATTAAATCTAATCAAATATAATCTAATTTAATATTTTAACAAATCTAGAACACAACTTGGATAAAATGAGTGATTTTGATACGTTTAAGCGGCGAGACGTCACAGTCAAAAATAAATTAAGTCAAAATATCAACTTATTTGACCCTCTCCACTCGAACAAACCATGAGTTCGTGTCTGAAAAACTAGAATCTCGTCTCGACGTTGCTAGAAGAAATATAGATCTTCGCGTCCCTTACATCATGTCAAAAAATGAAAACTATCTGATAAATGATGAGTTTATTATGAATTTCCCAGCGAAGCCATGTCCAGTCTTTTTCACAAATCTGAAAACTTTGTTTTGCGAAATAAACCAATAACGGAGATCCTCAGGCTACCTTTTGATTTTAAAATCTAAATAAAAGTTGAGGTAGTCAACATTCTTGAACCAAACCTTCAAGAACCAGCGTGATACGTTAAAAATTGAGCGAGTTATGAATTTTTGAATATTGGAAATCAAACTGACATATTACAGATTCTGCTCAATCATTTCTTCAGAAACTCGAAATTCCCAACACTTTCCATGTAAAATCAACTCTTGGACATAAAAGACGACATCAAGATAACATCGAAACAAAATTTTAGGCACCGGAATCGCGCTCATATGGTACTCCAACTTAGAATTATGCAACTTTTACTGTGCCTAAAACCCTGACAGAATTGCATATTCGGAAACCATCCCTCGAGAATTAACCTTCGGCCCGGACACAGAAGTTATGGATAAAATCAAGGCAGATTTAATGGCAAAAGATCCACCTCAAGACAGTAAGCCGATTTGGAGTTATAAATTTTGGAATACCAGAAATGTCGTTGATCGATAACCCGAAAACCCAGTAACAAAATTATTTGACCATCTCAGGGGCACAATTGGCTCCCGGCCCGAACACGAAAAATGAAGATAATATCCACACAGACCCGATGACCAAATATCAGCTCAAAATAACACTCCAACTTAGAGTTAGAAAATTCTGAAGCTTTCCGCGCTGAAACGGACTTTCAACTTGAACTGTCTCAAATAAGACAAAAACTCTGGCTCACCCCTACCACTCGAGACATGATAGAATACGTTGGAATCGGTCATGATAGAGAATTTTCATTCATCCCCTGAATGTCTTGCATGAAACTCTGAGCATCTCTGATAAACAGTCAAACAAGAATGCCCTGATCCCAGAACAACACGGGTAATGGTATGCATGTATGTATATCATAATGCAATACAAGCCAAAATAAAGTCGAAATGAAGAGGGTAAATTTTGGGGTACAATAGGTGCACCCATTTCTTGGAGTTCGAGAAAGGAACCTGTAGTGGAATTATCATCATGCGAAGTAGAATATATATAGATGCTTCTCTTTGTGCATGTTAAACAACATGGATGGTGAACTTGGTTGAAGAAATAACAAGGAAATATCATGGAGAAATTACCACGAAGATCGTCAGCATGTCAACTATCAATCTGGCGAAGAACCCGATAGCTCACAATCGAAGAAAGCACATCGAAATGAGGTCCACTATCTTTGAGAGCAGGTAGCAGATGGGAAGATGAACTTAGAACACTGCAGAACTGAGAATCAGATTGAAGATATCATGACAAAGGGAGTGCAAGTCGAAGTATTCAGAAGACTAAGAGCTCTGATGAATATAGATAGCTTAGACACAATAAATTACGTGGTGTGTTGAAAGAGTAATTTCTTGTGTCGAAGCATTTTACTCGACAGAGATAAGAGAGTGTCGAAAAGATTTGGTTTAGTGTGGAAACAGTTTGTTACACACAAATTTGTTTAGATCTAGATAAATTTGATTTAGTTCTAAAATAGAATAGATTTGATTTAGTTCCAAAATATGTATTTTGGCTTTTATAGTTTTGGGTTTTGGCTTAGGGAGCAAGCTAACTTAAATCTATTAATAGAGGTAAAAATCCCTTGAAACAACCGGCTGAACAAATCATCAAGATGAAATCAATGAAGTCGCCATCGAACGTTTTTTATCCCACAGGAAGGAAAAGGTAAACATAGAGTAAACTTGAAAAGGGTGAAATCACGATCAAACGACCGAGATATCGGGTAAGAGAGTTTATTACGTGAGGGAAGGTATTAGCATCCCACACACCCGTAATATCCTATGGTATCCATTCTTATTGTTCTAATCAAAGGGCGTGTTTTAAATCTATAGCTTACGAGCTAAAAGAAAATGCAAAGAAGGAATGCACTCAAAAGAAAACACGAGAAAAAGAAGGAAATATTTACAAAGTTTCGCTCGAATGAGCCCCGTGACCAAATGCCTACGTATCCCTTTTAAGGAACTAAAACATCGTAGTCCGGCTCACATGTTTCCGTTTGTTTTGTGTTTTTAATGAACATTATTAATTTCGCCTTCTGTTGCAACTCGACCTTTGGAGACTCACGCGTGAACACAGAATTGAATTAATATATTCTAACTAACAAGGTATTTGCAAAGGAAAATTCCTGAAGGAGGATAATGCTACATTCGTGCTCTATCAATTTAGACATAGTGTAACCTGACCTTTGGAGATTTACGCGTTGTGCTGCGTTAGAGTATAATTAACACATCCTTTTGAAGTTTGAAAGAAAGGCCCGAAGGCGAGAAGAGTTTGCATTGGTTGATGTTTTTTACCTTGAAAAAGGATTTCAAAGTTGTTAGATGTTTTATGCATTTTCCAAGAAAATAGTTTTAGTCTTACTGCAAGGATCCAAAAGAAAGAAAAACATCTAAGGGAAACTAGCAAGAATCTAATCCCTAATGTTATCATACAATGATTGATCCTTATGTTGAGTTTGAAAAGGGGAAATCTCTACCTATGTTAGCATGTATGGATAACTATCCTAATGTCTAGCTCAAAAGCTACCCTAATCGAGCGATCATAAGGGAACATACAATGGTTCAAAGTCTAAAGGAACATGGAATATACAAGGATGAAAAGAAAACAAGCAATCGACAAGCTCAAGAGAGAACACAAGGGAAATCCCTACCTAATTTAACATACATAAAACCTAAGGGCGAAGATAATTATCCTATAGGGAACATGCAAAGATCAAAGTCGTTATCTCAATTATAATTGAGTGACATCATTGATCATTAACAAAGGAAAATGATAAAGTCCTAAGAGAGCATGCAAAGATCGAAGTCGTTTTCTAAATTTTAATTGAGTGACATCATCTAATTTTCAACAAAGGAAAATGAAAATCCTAAGAGGAGCATGCATAGGTCAAAGTTATTTTCTCAATTCTAATTGAGTGACATCATCGATCGCAAACCCATGAAAACCAACACAAACACAATTAGAAAATAATGCCACATAACGCGGAATTGCCCTAAACGGGTCTTTAAATAAACCAGAGGGGGTCCTGACATGATCAGCAACGGGACCCCCGTCATACATCTCTATCCTACTTCTCATGGCAATGAAAGCGATAAAGACTGTGGTTAATGCGCGAAAGGTAAAAGCAACAGTAGCTACCAATCGAACGCAAGTTCGTAAATAAGCTAACGAAAGAAACAGAGAAGCAAGGAATACGTCGAACAAGCTTCACCAAGAAACAAAGAAAGTCAGAAACAATATCCAACTAAGATGAACATGAACGCATGCCATGAATGCGCATTGCATAAGCGGAATTTCCTACATAAGGCATCACAAAGCATATCCAAACAACATATAATACAATGTGAAATAATATGAATTTCTCATGAAGATGAGAAATAAGGCGTGTAGCATCGGAAGTGAGCATAAGCCACATGTTTCGATCACGTGCCAATTTTTATGTTACATGAACGAAAGCGTCACAATGTACCTTGCACAATGAACAAACGCGTCAAAAATACCAGGGCAAACTGTATAGAAACCGTATGAAAATCAATCAGATAATCAATAAATGAAATACAACAAGTAAGCATGTCTCAAATGACAATCATAGTATTGAAATTCTGCACTAGTAAGTGAGAAAAAACTACATTATTGTTGTACAAAAAATTCTGCATTAACGGTATAAGTCACGTTTTCTACAAAATAGGCATCCAAAAAAATATGCTCGGAATGAAACGATATTTTCATGATAACCTATAAACATGCCCATGAATCCAAATCTACAATCGGTTTTGTCAAAAACACAATGGAAACATGACTTCCACGCACTGTCAGTTTGAAATACGGTAAAAAAGTGCTCGGAATCAAACGAAACCCGAGGAGTAGCTTACAAACGGGCCAACGGTTTCATAAAAATAGGTTCCGTAATTTAATTTCAAGCGTAGGTGCTCAGTTTAGGCCATTTTACAGTGCAGGATAGAATTGTGGTAAAGTGGTTTAAACATATGGAATTTTGACCCGAAAGCGTGGAAATCAGTTTCAAACGATATATAAACATGCGGCATGCGAATTCCGAGTGCTAACAATTAGGCTTCGAAGGACTTGGAGTGCAAAATCGAACGAAAAGAGTGAAAACTCATAAATTGTAAAATGTCGATTTAGTTCCAATTTTGTGCATTCTTGTTTTGACAAATGATTTCTAAGGTTGCACAAACTCGAAATTAATCCAACATAATGCTTGCAACAATGTTCTTCAATCAAACACATAGTTGCTACAAGTTTGACAAATTTGGTCTACGACATGAAAAGTGTTTTTTAGTCAGAATCATGTTTCCAACTTGCATTAATTATGTCAACAAGAGTGTATCATTGGGGGCTGCAATGTATGGAAAAAATTTGGTACAAACTTGAATTGAAAAGTGTTAAAATCAAATTTCAATCTTATTCCAACAATGCTAAAACAAGTTGCATTGGTTTATTGTATTTTTTTTATGTTAGAAAAGCACTTTTGTCAACAAATCTAAACAATTTACTCTAGCTCATAGGATTGATATCAAACATTCAACACAACCACAATTTTAGCACAAATCAATACACATAATTAAGGGGTAAATTGGCTTTCATGCCAAAGTACAAGAAATGTAGCAATATGTTTGGAGATTAAACTTGATTCTCATGGTTAAAGTTCAAGAACACAATAGTTTCTAACATTCTAACCAACACCAACTCTAATCTTGTTCAGGGTATAACTTTAAGATTCACAATATAAATCCATTTGCTAACTCATGAATTATGCTCAAAATTGATTCTCAATTCAATTTATGTACCACCAACATTCACTCTACTTAATTCATTAACCAAGTTCAAGGCTCTAATGTCAATTTTCAACAACCATAAACAATACTCCAATTGCTCAATGTTCTTGGATGCAAAAAACGTGTCACCTAAGCATTATGAATAACATCTAACATGCATAAACAACTTTCCTCTAACACCAATATTATCATTCCAATTCTATGCCGCAATCATTTTGATTCCCTAGTCCATGATCAACATCTAAATTGCAATTCAATTTCTTAATCAAAACCTCAATTCAATGTTCAAATCAAGAATTGCTAAAAAATGCTTATTCCAAAATGACTTGTTTAAAAATATAACTTAAATAGGAAATTATTACCGTAGAAACGCAGAGGAGGTTGCGTAGAAGAGATCGCCAAAGTCAGATCGAAGAACGGAGGCCAAATGTGGCCGAAATTCACAAAACGGAGGGAGAGTGAGGGTAGCGCAATCACGGCCTTGTAGGGGATTTTCCGGCGGTTCACGGCTGTTCTGGCAGTGGGGGTCGACTGCTGCATTGTCGGAGGTTCATTGGAGATTGATTACCGGTGACTATGGTGTCCGACAGTGGTTGATCAGAGTAGAAGTGGTGGTTGATGGTGGTTATAGAGAGAGAAGAAAGTGAAATTTTAGTAAAATGAATGGAATTCCCCAATTGTGAGTGGGAAATTTGATTTATAGTAGATGTATTGGGCTCTGAGTGTAATTAAATTGGGCTTTAGAATTTGACAGCTCGACACGAACATAAAACACCACGTCATCAACTGTACAAAATCTCTTCTCGACCCCAACACGAAAAATGAAGATAATAAAATTTGTGACGTGTTGCCGAAAGAACGAGCTAAATTTTATAAACGATGAGAAAGTTAGGAATTTTTGAAGTTTCACTGACACTGTCTTAGATAAAACTAATTTCCTGTTCAGGATTTTCAATGCGTCACATGCGAAACGGACCAAAAACGGAAGCCTTCGGATTACCGTTTGAATTCGGAATCAGAAGAGAAACTGTCATAGATGAAATTTGTGAACCAAGGCCTCTGGGCTTAGCGTGATACGACAACAATCGTGTTAATTACAATTTTTACAATATTAAAAAACGGAATAACAGAAATTCAATTCAACACCATTATTCTTTTAATAACTCAAAATTCCTAGGCCCTTCCTCAAAGAATCAATCTTCAGATGCAATAGACGAAATGTAGGCGGCATCAAGACGGAATTTTGACAAAAATAACAAGTTCAATACAACGAACAGAGAGTGAGTTATGAATTTTTGAACATCCAAAAAATAAGGGTTTAACACAGTATTTTCACCGTTTTTTCATTGTAACACTTCCAGAAGAATCGCATATTCGGAAGCCTTCTTTAAAGAATTAGGTTTCATTCCAAACACGAGAGTTGGAGAAGACATTAAAGCGGTTTTAAAGCCTCCAGAATCACCCCAAAACAGTATTCTAATCAGAAGATACAAATATTTTATTACTCGCGCAATGACGGACCAGCAAAAAAATTCAGTATATTGTCTTCAAAGAATTAAAGTTCTAGGAGATTTTCTTCACACAATTAGCTTTTGATATGAACATGAGAAATGATGAGAGAATCAATATAGTCTCAATGCTCGAAGAATCTATGGAAAATACCAAATCGGATGACAGTTACAGATTTTCAAACACTCAATGCACAAATAACCAGTCATGAAGTCCAAGCACCGCTTTAGAGAAAACAAATTATTTGGAGACTTTCTGCGCATAATTGGCTTCCGACATGAACAAATGAAATAAAGAAAATATCGAGGCGGTTTCGATGCTTGAAATCGACTGAGCTACAGTTTATATAAATATTTCGCGAGGGTACCATTGGAATCGTCTTGATGTGAAGAAGCGAATGGTTTGAGCTTCTAATTTTACAGTTCGTGGAACCTGCAACTTGTGTGTGGCCAGAGGTTGAAGATGACCAGCGTGCCATCTCTCAGCCAATGAGAAGGCGCCACTTGTTTTTTCAAATCTGTTTAAAAAAATAAGTGATTTGGTGGTTTAGTCACTAATGTCCATATCATGCACAACGTGTCTGATCCTTTGGATTAGCTTACTAATACTTTTTGACATTGATCCCATTGTCCACATTATTTTGATATTATTTTTTATTTTCTGATTTTTGATTTAATTGTTTTAAACTTCAAAAATTCATAAAAATTTCATTTCATCTTCTAAAATTGTGAAAAAACTCTCAAAAATACTTTTGATTTTTATCTTTTTGATTTTTATTATTTCACAATTTTAATTTGTGATTTGGTATTTTTTTAATGATTTTTCACTTATTTTGACTTGTTTGAATTGTTTAAAAATAATTTTTCTTGATTTTTAAATTTTTAAAAAATATGAAAGGATCCAATGACGTCTTGACAAATATTGGTGACCTCATTTTATTTTATTCTTGATTTTACTATTTTTTTTTCACAAATTTTGATTTATTTTGCTTATTTCTTTAAATTTTAAAGGCTTTTGCAACTTTAGTTCCCCTATTTAATCTTTTTCTTGATTTTGATCCCCCATTTTAAAAATCACTATTTTAGTCTCTTTTTTTTCAATTTTTGTGTTTGAATTTAGTCCCCCATTTAATTTGGTGCTTATTTGCAATGACATGACACAATTTTAGTTGAGTTGGCATATAATATTTTATCCACGTCATTTTTTTAAATTTTTTAAATTTATAACTATTAGAATTTTATTGTATTATTTTATTGATTGTGTGATGATTAAAGCCAAAATTTTAGAAAATAGTCCCAACAAAATTTGAACCCAAGACCCATAATTTATAGTAGGAGGTGCCCAACAACTTAATATGTAGATGTTTCTTTGTTAAACGGTTGAAATAAATACATGAAAAAATGTTAGGCATAACTTAAAGAGAAACTATGAGAAACAAAAAAACTACAGAATTTCTAATCTCTTTATCTTTCTAACAATTTCCAAAACGTGAACTTCATACTCCCATAAGTGACGGTGTTGATGTACTCTCTGTGTCCTTGGGTGGAAATTTTCCATCAGAGTTTTTGGAAAGTGGTATTTCCATAGGTTCCTTCCATGCAATGGCCAACAACATCGTTGTTGTCGCTTCTGGAGGAAATTCAGGACCTCAACCCTCATCTGTAGCAAATTTGGAACCATGGACTTTCACAATTGCTGCTAGCACAATTGATAGAGGCTTCACTAGTTATTTCATTCTTGGTAACAAAAAGATATACAAGGGATCTAGTCTTTCAGAGTTGGATTTACCACCACATAAATTATATCCATTGATAAGTGTTGTAGATACCAAATTTGATAATGTGCCTCCTTCCTTTGCGTAAGAATTCTCGTTTCCATTTCTTCAAACTAACTTTTTCAAATACTGATATATATTCTAATCCATTTAATATGTGTAGCTCTACTTGCAAAGAAGGAACTCTTGATCCGAAAAAGATTAAAGGAAAAATATTGGTATGTCTTCGAGGGGATAGTGCTAGAATTGACAAGGGCGTGCAAGCTTCTCGTGTAGGTGCTATTGGAATGATATTAGCTAACGACAAGGATTCAGCAAATGGAGTTATAGCAGATCCTCATGTTCTTCCCGCGACAAATGTTGGCTTTGCAGATGGCAGTGCCATTTATAATTACATCAATCGCACAAAGTAATAGTTCTCATCATGCCTTTGATATTACACTTTGGATTTTCACAAAATAGAATTTTATATTTGATATATCTAATGTGTAGGTCTCCTGTGGCTTACATTACTAAAGTTAAATCACTCTAACCATTGATTCATTCTAGTGTGTAGGTTTCATCTATTACATATATTTGTTTCAAGTGTTTAAAAAAGAAACATCTGTACTTTAATTGTTTGGTGCCTCTTTCTAAAGTCAAGGGTATTGGGTTCAAATCTTAGTCAGACTATTTTTTAAAATTTTAATTTTAACCATAACACACAATCAATAAAATAATACAATAAAATTTTAATAATTATAAATTAAAAAAATAAAAAGTGGTTGCAAATAAGCACCAAATTGAATGGAGGACTAAATTCAAACACAAAAATTAGAAAAAGGACTAAAATAGTGATTTTTAAAGTGGGTGATCAAAATCAAGAGAAAGGTTAAATATGGGGATCAAAATTGCAATTAAGCCACTTTTAAAAATAGTATCTTGACTTTAAAAAATTCTAAAAAATTTTGTCAACACTTATTGACTCATGTTTGACTTCTCATATTTTTTTTAGGATTTGTATTTGGTGTTTCAATACATGTTGTGTATTTTGCCAATTATTTATTTTTTGAATCATTTAAATTTTATTTTATATTAAATATATTTTATTATTTTTTTGATTGGTCCAGATTTGGAAACACTTATTTGTTTTTTTTTTTTTGGATAAGTTCTTCAATCTCCATGGATCTTGAGTGTTGATGGGTTGAAAAATCAAATCTACCAAAATGGATGAATGATGTCGATAATATTTGAAACCCTAATTTCATCTAATACATCCCCTTCCTCTTCATCTTATCCCTTTCTTACTTGTGCTACATGTTATTGGAGAATGATCTACATATCATTTCTCTAATATGTGGTACATAAATTGCTATTGACCGGCCTCAAAATAGGTGTGACTTCTAAATAAGTTCACTTACGATTGCTTAACATAGCGCTAAATTTGTCCCGATTTGAAAAATGATCATTCGTGGCCGAAATCTATGTTTGCAAGCCCAAGTATGTTTAATTCGAAACATTTGATCCAATAACTTTGATTTTCATTGTTAGAAGGCTTTGATTCTATCAATTCTCTAATGAACTTCATGAATTTTGGTTAAGTGAATCATTCGAACATCGTTAATCATATGTGGTTGCTTCGAGCACTTGAAATGAATGATATACTTGACAAAAAGCAAATGAAACTTATTGTTGAGAAGCTTTGATTTTATCAATCTTCTAATAAGTTTTCAAATGCAAGCTTCAAGATGGTCATTCAACTAACCTTCTAACTTCTAATTCACTAACAATTAACTTAATTTTATGGCTTTATTTTGTGCCTTTATTTTTACGTACCATTTACTTTATCATTTACATTCCATGTCATTTTTTCTTTTGCTCACTTGAGAATTCTTTAAGTCATTTTATCTTCGCTCACTTGAGCTTTCTTTTATTTTAAAGACACTTAATAATCAACTTGAACATTAAAAGCCTTAAGGTTACTTGGATTATTTGGTTACTATCCTTGGTATTATAGAGTTGTGGATCTCTCGAACTTAGGATTAGAAGCCTTGATACTTGGGGACCTTGTTGCTCTTGGGTTAATTTTCTTTGTGTGTAGGTTATTCTGATTATAAAATTTTTCTGTGATTAAGAATTCCTCTGTATGCAGCCGTTACTCTGCCCAATTTTTGCAAAGACTTAATTCATCTAAAGCTTGGTATTCCTCATAGGTTTAGTATTTTCGTTTGCTTGGTTTTTAATCCAAAGGATGGGAATTCTATATTGACTTCTTATGTCAAGTGTTGGCTTCTTGTTGGTTAGATCGTTCTTTTCCTTAGCTTTTACCTTATACTTTAGGATAGTCCCTTCATCTCCTCTTATCTTCTTTAATTTCAAAAAAAGCTTCTCCCTCCTTTTCAAAGCTCTTCTTGTTTTCTAACTTGAACCGCTTTCATAATAAACTTGGACTGAGGTCTGTGCATTTTCAAAACTCTTTTCTTAATCAACCTTTAATTAACTTAACCCTACTTTGACATCTTTTGAAAGACCAAAAGTCAATTAACCTCATTCAAACCATTTTGTCACTTTGATTTTTTTACTTTAAAACTTTTCTCAAAAGATTAGACTCTTGTCGATTCTTGTAGTGATGCGAGCTACTATACTTCTACGATATATAGTGAAGTGAGGTATTTTCCACTTGGGTGTTGAGTGGCTTTGTTGATTTTAAAATCCAAGCTATATCCTCCACTTTGAGATGATGCAAATTATCCTTTCTCATAATTGTGGGTAGTAAGTATGTTTTCCAATCGGATATGATGATGATGTCTCTTCTCTTAAAATTAACCAACACACATGTGTTTTAAAATTTTTGAGGTGAACTACGAGTACCCTTATCCCCAACATACATGTGTTTTAAAAAATACTTCTTTTCTCATCTCCACCATCTATTTTTGAATACATCTTTTATAGCAAAAAATACACATATTTTCAAAGAGGTTCATGCGAAGTACCGTAGATGTTTAGGATGCTAATACCTTCCCTTTACATAACTAAACCTCATACCTAGATTCTCTTCTCATCTTTTGGGTTTATTATCTCTTTTCCCATTTCCTTTGGAAACAATAAAGTGCAGTGACAATTTTTATTTGATCTATGCAAGTCAAGTCAATCCAATGGCTTAGTCTCAACATTTCTATCGCTACAGAAAACTGGCGACTTTATTGGGGACGTCAAAATCTCTTAGTGGGTTGAGCCTATCTTTGTTTATTTGTGTATGTGCTTTTATTTGTTGTATATTATTTGTTGTATATATGTATTTATGGATTTTTTTTCTTCTAGTTTTCCGGATGCTTGTTGATCTCTTATAAATTCTATACCCAGACTTGAGCAAACTTAAGATAGGATGGATGGTATAGTCATGTTAAATTTGAGGGAGGAATCCCAAAAAAGGAGATATGATATCCCCCACTTAGTGGAGGCTCCTTTGATTGTGGTATTTATTTATCGAGCAATCGGGAAGACATGCTGCTTTTGACCTGAGAGTCTGAGAAGCTGAGGACCGTAGAACCCTTAACCTATCTTGGTCTTTTAGGTGTAGTGCAGAGTCTATGATGGAGAAATCAAGAAGTTTTTGTCACGCGATGCTACACTCAGACGAGTTTTTCTTGAGAAAATTGCTAATTTTCGAGCTAATCGGGATGTTGGTAATATCTGAAGGAAGAATGTAGACTCTGGGAACTTCTTTAGAACCTTTTTCGGCAGGTGATAAACCATCAGTCTATACCTTATAGGTAGTACCTTTAACTTCATGCTCTTGACGTTGAACCTATGAACCCTTATGTGTGTGATCTTGTGTGTGATTGTTGCATCATGATGCATTCATTCACCCATGAGCATTATTTAAATAGTTGATTCAAGGAACTTAAGGTTGACTTTTGAAAATATCTCAGGTACTTTTTTGATCATGGATTTTGGAAAGAGAAAGACTCAGAAGTATAGTCTCAATTATCCTAAGATAGAGGAATTTATGAGTTTGATTCCTAATATTGAGAGTCCTACAGATTTCCGGAAGAAGTATGGAGCCATAATGTCTCTTATGAAGCTCAAGATGAAGGAGGGTATTCTTTCTACATTGGTCCAGTTCTATGATCCATTGTGGCATTATTTTACTTTTTTTATTATTAGCTGATGCCCATATTGGAGGAGTATTCTTATTTACTTGGTTTAGCTATTACTGATTGTGTTCCTTTCACCGACTTAGAAGGAGAACCTAAGTCTCATGAGATTGCCATCCTAACTCACTTGAAGAAGTGTGAGATTGAGACTAACATGACTACCAAAGGAGGAATCAGGGGTTTACCTACTCAGTTTCTATTGGAAAGATCTCATTACTCTTCCAAGATGAAGAGTACAGCTGCTTTTGAGGCTATCTTCGCTTTGCTTTCCTATGGGTTGTTCTTGTTTCCAAACGTCAACAAATTTGTGGATGTCAATGCCATTAAGATCTTTCTGATTGGGAATCTAGTCCCTACGCTGCTAGGATATACTTATAATTCCATCCATCTTCGAAATTTTTATTAGGGGGGATGATCATTTGTTGCACACCGTTATTATATGAGTGGTTTATTTCTCACTTACCCCAGTCTGTTGCTTTTTGGGATATTAAGAAGAAACCACGGTGGGCACCGAAGATTATGGCTCTCACTCATTCTGATATTGATTGGTATTATCAAGCTTATTATGATGTGGAGATTATTGACAGCTGTGGCAGTTTCCCCAATGTGCCTCTTCTAGGTACTAAAGGATGAATTAACTACAATCTTGCTCTTATGCGTCGTCAGCTTGGATATCCGATGAGAGATAAGTTAAACAACATTTATCTGAGTGGTTTCTTTCTCAAATAAGGAGAAGATCATAAGGCAGCTAATGAAGCAATTGAGAAATCTTGGCGCCATATTCATAGAAAGAGTAGAAAAGATTTGGAATCGACTGAAGTTGTTTCCTTGGATCCCCATCTTTGTTAGGTACAAGCAAGGGAAATTCAGTCGAGGATGCCTTATTCTCGTGAAGAACCTATATCTGATATGTTTATAAGGACTACTTATCCTCTCTTATATGATGTGGAAAAACATCAACTTGCCTTGGTTAGGGTGCAGCAAGAGAAGGAAGCATGGAAGAACAAGTACCAAACTTTGGAGGTATCCTACTCAACAAAATTGAAAGAGAAGGATGACTTGATTGAGATTCTCGAGAATCATTTTGTGGAGATGATGGAGAATCAAGAGGAGTTATTTTCCTCTAGAGCTCAGCCAGGTCTCGGTCACCTATTTTCTACTTATGGTGGATGAAAAGAAATCACCGACAAGTATGCAGAAGAGAATAATTAGTTAGAGGCTCAGATTGCAAGACTCAAAGGAAAGCGTCAGTGTGTGGAGAGATCTTCTTCAACTTTAGCTCCTTAGGATTTTTAAATTCTATCTTTATTCTCTTGTACTTAGGATTATTGAAACTTGTACTAAAAGTTGTAATCCATTCCAAAATTATTATTAAAATGAGATTTTTCAGTATTTCCAAATATGTTAGTACTTTAATATTTGCAATTGTTTATGATTCTTTGAGTTTGAAATTCCGGTATCAAATATTTGATGTCGAAGGAGATGTCATGACATAAATATCTGAAGACAATATAAAATGAAACAATATAAAAACAGTAAAAACACAATGGATTGTTAACCCAGTTCGGTGTACAACGACACCTACTCTGGGGCTACCAAGTCAGGGATAAGTCCACTAAATAGTATCAATTCATAGACCCTCAGTAAACAACCAGTTTACGATCTAATCACTTAATCATTACCTATGCTATACTTCTACCTAAGGCACACCTAGCTATGAGGCCCTCCTCAAATCCCTTTAATCACTAACAGTGAAAAACAACAGAATTATTAAGTTTGTAAAACTTCAATCATTCAATACTTAAAAGCTTATGAATGATAATTTATAACTCAACTAACAAATTAAAACTCAAGTATTGAAACAATACTAGAGTGTATTACAATTAAAAGATTCAGACTTTTTAAACACCAAGAATATATTTTTCTTCAATTGTTGCAATTTTTTTACGAATAAGGTTGCAAGTCCTTATAAAGGCGCAACAACTTCTTTATGGGCTTGGGCTGAAAAACAAATATTGCAATATATTTAATCCCTTGAACATATTCATGAAATTAGGCCAAGATATAATCCATAAAGATAAGACAGATCGAAAAATATTCCTCCATATTTTTCGCAAGTTATAAACCATAAAACCTGAATAAGGCACGCTTAAAAACATGAAACATAAAATCTGGAAAAAAACGTTCAGATCAGAAGGAAAATGTTTAGACATCTGATTTGATGTTATTCAAAATTAGTTTAGATGATTTACTTCAAATGTCAAGACATTAAGAAAAACATTAATAACGCTTTGTTTTACCAAAATTGCTCCCAACAAAAACTTACAAACTCCCCCTTTAGAAAATTTTGACTAAAACATTATTTGAGCACATTATCAGAGTAACAGCACAAGCAAAAGAAACTCAGTTAGCATTTAGCAGTGGAAGATGTCAGGATATCTTCTGAGACATGAAGCTCCCTCTCAAACTTACCAGTCAGGACATCTTCTGAGACATGAAGATCCCCCTCAAACTTACCAGTCAGTATATAGTCAGCCAGTCAATCAGTTTCTCTCCTCCTTTTTAGACATAATATGCCAAATAAACATGCTTTCAAGAGAGGAGTAGAAAATAGGAGTGCAGACCAGAATATCCAACTATTAAGCACAACAAGTGCTAAAGAAAAAGAACATAGGAATCAAAACCCAAAAGAAAAAAACAAAAAGAAGGCACCAGCACAGAGTCTAACTGTCTTCAAGACCAGTAGACTTGGCAACTTCAGAACTTCCTTCATTATCAGAATCTCCTCCTTCAGTACCCACTCTATCATCAAGACTGTTATCCTTCTGCAACTCCTTGATCAGCTTTTCAAATTTTAGCTTTCTTGCTGAGCTAACTCTGATTACATCATCAAGTTCTTTGTAGGCTTCCATTAACTCAGTAATTATATCATCCTTGCTTGAGGTCTTGTTTTCAGAGGATGCAGATGTCAAAATAATGCCTGGGACATGTTTACCTGAAAACAACTTGAAGTAAAGGGACAAGGTAGAATCCCTTTTGCAAACTACATAAGTGCCCCACATAATTTCAGGATGTTGATTTAGAATAATTCCACAAAAAAGAGATGGAAAGGCAATATGCATCTTGATAGCACAGGTTCCTACATGCTTTACAGTCTGTTCAAAAATGAAAGCACCATAATCAAACAATTTCTTATTTCCAACAGCATAGATGAATTTTCCTAAACCAACTGTAATGGTTGAGGTATGATTGGTAGGGACCCAGTTAGAAGCTCCAATTCTATGCAGGATAGCATATTTCACACTTAACTTACTAATAGTGAGCTTATTCTTCATGGGCCAATCACTTACTTGGTTTGTAGTGATGGCTTTGCACACCTGTTTATCAGTCACTTTCAAATCACAGTAATCATCTTCAGTTCTGCCCATATATCTATTGATGATAGAAATGGAAAATTCAACACATCTACCTCTAACAAACACCTTCCTATATTCCTTACTTCTGTGATCAGCACAATCTATAGGAATATTAATAATAAATTCCTTAATAAGAGTCTCATAAAATTTTGCAAACCCGGTGATAATTTTAATCAAGGTGGCAAAGGAAATCAGCTCCATAATCTCTTTGCACTCCAATGCACCTGCTCCCAACTCTCTTTCAAGAGAAATCCTTCTTTGGAAGACATATTTCCATTTTTCAGCATTGCCAACATAATGGGAAGGAAATGTTGTCAAGAGGAGCATCAGGCACCCTGATAGAAAGCTTCTTGCTTGCAGACTTCTTCATAGGAGAGATGTCCTGGACATCATCATCGACGTCATAACCAGAGTCAACATCTTATACCATTTCATATTTCTTCTTACCTTTAGATCTCTTCACAAGTGAGATGTTATGGACATCATCTTCATCATCATCTGAGGAGCAATCAGGTCTAACTTTTCTTTTGTTGGAGGGAGGAACCACTTTAGTCCAGGGCTTTAGGGGACCATACATAGTCTTCTTCTTGATACTCTTGGCAGGGGATGTGACATCCACACCCTTCCCTTTTCTAGACTTGATCCTTTTATCAATTCCAGGAACCACATTGGAAATAAGGTCATTGTCAGACATCTCATCAACATTCACCACATTCTCAGCATTTAGATTCTTTGCAGTTTTGGAGCTAGCAACATCTTCCTTAGCAGAAGAGTCCTTCTCAGCAGATGATGTATCAATATCTTGTTTAACATCAACTTCCACTTCTTCTAGAATAGATGTAGCAAACTTGCAAAATTTACTTTCAGCAACATCTTTCTTAAAGATAGATGATTCAGCAGCATTTTGAGGATCAATACCTTTGTCAGCCTGAGCAGGCATTCAGGAAAGAGGAATAGAAATAATAGGCACAACAAAAACATCATTTAACACCCTATCTACCAGCCTTCTAATACTCCTATCAACATTAACAATGTCTTCTTCTGACCTATCATCAATAGTATTAGGAGCATTACCTTTAGAAGTTTAAAATTAGTCTTTGGATTTCTTTGCATGGGAAGATCTGGGTTTCTTGAACTTCTTCTCAAGAGGTGGAACAGTTGTCAGAGGAGCGACCACCAGGACTTTATTAAGGGAGATATCCTCAGGATGGTTGACAAACTTCGACCTAGAAGCCTTGGCTTCATTATAAGAGCACTTTGAGGGAGACGAAGCATGATGTTGCAACATCTTTGAATATTTTTGAACAGTGAGATGAAAAATAACAAGGGTTCTTTTTCTGTAAAGGAGAAAAAAAAGGTTGTGAAAATAGACAGAAGTAATGTTGTAGCGTGTGGGAGATTATTTGATATAATCTTGAAATGGTTGCTTAAGATACTTAATTTGTTGGAAACATAATAAATGATATAATGTCACTTTAATGATATTCCCACACACCCTTAATTGCTACAAACCCTCATATATGCAGATCCCTAATTTTCCTCTTAAGTTCTCAAACTGGTTTGAATCTAAAGCCTTGGTGAGAATGTCAGCCAGTTGTAATTCAGTAGCTACATGTTATAAGGAAACAATCTTTTCTTCAACAAGCTCTCTTATGAAGTGATGACAGATATCAATGCCTTTGGTCCTGCTGGGTTGAATAGGATTTTTTTTTATATATTTATGGCACTCAGACTGTCACAAAATAATGTCATGACATCATGTTTGACATTATATTCTGTCAACATTTGTTTCATCCAAACCAACTGAGAACAATTTCTTCATACAACAATATACCCAGCCTCAACACTGGATAGAGACACACAATTTTTCTTGGCTGACTTTAAGATCAGCTTGATATCTAGCACACACCCCTACAACAAAGGCAATGTCCGGTATGCTAACTGTGAGATATAGAAGACTGCCTATTATACTTCTATAAAGACTTTGATTAATACTTACTCCTTTTTCATCTTTAGACAACTTCATATGTGTGGGAGCAGGTGTTCTCTTGTGACTGACATTTTCCATCCCAAATTTCTTTACTATATTCTTCGCATATTTTCTATGAGATAAGAATATGGAACCTTCCATTTGTTTAACTTGCAGACCAAGAATGTGGGTTAACTCACCAACAAGGCTCGTCTCAAATTCTGACTGCATTTGCTTGATAAAATGTTGAACTATCTCATTTGACATCCCACCAAACACAATATCATCAACATTAATTTGTGCAATCATGATCTTCCCTTCTTCTTCCTTGACAAAAAGAGTTTTGTCTATGCCGCCATTCCTATATCCATTATCACCAAGAAATTATGTCAATCTCTCATACCAAGCTCTTGGAGCCTACTTTAATCCATACAGAGCTTTCTTCAGTTTGTACACATGGTTAGGAAAGCTTGGATCAACAAATCCTTTAGGTTGTTCCACATAAACTTCCTCATTTAGATAGCCATTTAAGAAGGCACTATTTACATCCATTTGAAACAACTTAAATCTCATAATGCAAGCAACTCCTAAGAGTATTTTGATTGATTCAAGTCTGGCCACAGGGGCAAGGGTTTCATCAAAATCAACTCCTTCAATTTGAGTGTATCCTTGTGCAACTAATCTTGCCTTATTTCTAGTAACCACCCCTTTTTCATCAGATTTATTCTTGTACACCCATTTAGTGCCAATCACATTTGTCCCTTCATGTCTTGGAACCATATCCCAAACTTCATTTCTTCTAAATTGTTCTATCTCTTCTTGCATAGCATTAATCTAGAACTCATCAGTTAAGGCTTATTTGACAATCTTAGGCTCGACTTTTGAAACAAAGCAAGAGTTTGACATCCTTTCTCTTGATCTAGTAGTAACTTCTTTATCTAGATCTCCTATAATAAGTTCCTTAGGATGATCTCTCTGAGTTCTAATTGAAGGCCCTTTATTGAGTTTACTAGGCTCGGGATCTTCTTGAGTTGGATTAGGATCAGTACTTCTGTCATTAGATTATGTTGGAATGTCTGACAAATATGTTCCAACATCTTCTAAGACATTCTATCCTCTATCATCAATAATAAAATTTATGGATTCCATCATAACCTTAGTTATAGAGTTAAAGACTTTGTAAGCTCTTCTATTTGTAGAGTAACCCAGGAATATTCCCTCACCACTCTTGGGATCCATCTTCCTTCTCTATTCATGATCAGCTAATATGTAACATTTACTTCCAAAAACATGAAAGTATTTGACAATGGGTTTTCTTCCCTTCCATATTTCATACAAGGTGGTTGAGGTGCCTTTTCTTAGAGTGACTCTGTTATGGATATAGCACGCAATATTCATAGCTTCAACCCAAAAGTGGTAGGGTAACTTCTTAGCATGAATCATAGCTCTTCCTGAAGAGTTCTGTTTTTGCGTTCCACAATCCCATTTTTCAGAGGAGTAATGAGAGAGGAAAATTTATGACTGATTCCTTCAGAAAAACAAAAATCAGCAAATTTATTATTCTCAAATTCCTTTCCATGATCACTTCTGATTCTGATGACATGACTATCCTTTTCTCTTTGAAGTTTTAGACAGAGATCTTTAAAGACTTCAAAAGTTTTCGATTTTTCTCTGATAAAACTTATCCATGTGTACCTAGAAAAGTCATCTACAACAACATATGCTTCTTTCCACCAAGACTTTCAACCTGCATAGGTCCCATCAAGTCCATGTGAAGAAGTTCCGAAACTTTTGATGTGGTGAGATGTTGGATCTTCTGATGTGCCATCTTAGTTTTCTTTCCAGTCTGGCATTCACCACATACTCTCCCTTCTTCTATCTTGAGCTTAGGAATCCCTCTCACGACTTCAATATATATGATTCTTTTCATCCCATTTAGATGCAAGTGTCCCAGTTTTTGATGCCATAATTTAACTTCATTTTCTTTGGCTAAAGCACATGTTGAGGAGAAGTTCAACTCTTGGGAAACCCATAAATAACAGTTGTCTTTAGATCTGATTCCCTTCATAATAACTTCATTCTACTCATTGCAAATGAGACATTCTGTATTGGTGAAGTTTAATTTGAACCCTTGATCACACAGTTAACTTATACTTATTAGGTTAGCTGTTAACCCTTTAACAAGTAACACATTATCATGTTTTAGGACTCCTGAACATTCTAGCTTTCTAAATCCTTTGATTTCACCTTTGGTTCCATCACCAAAAGTCACATAACTGGTGGAGTAAGATTTGATATCTACCAACAGATTCTTAACACATGTCATGTGTCTAGAACAATTACTATCAAAGTACCAGTCATCTTTGGTTGAGACTCTGAGAGAGGTATGAGCTATGAGACTAGCAACAATAGTCTTGGGAACCCGTTATTTCTTATTTTTTTCTATTTTGAGAGATCTGATCAGTCTTGGGAAGAGGAGCAGTTTTAGCATACCCATACAACTTGACACAGAAAGTCTTATGTGACCAACCCTTCCATAGTGGTGACACCTCAAGGGCTGAAATTTCTCTCAGGTGTGATTAAATTTTTTCTTACCATGATGTTTGCCATGATTTCTTTTCTTTCCTTAATGTTTGCCATGATTGTGAAACACTTGATTCGACATCTTTGGTTTAGACTTGGCATGAGTGGAATCTGATGAAGGTTCTTATGAATAAGGATCCTTTTTCTCATTAAAACCTAGACCACTCTTGTCTCCGATCACTCTTCCCACATGAAGAATTTCATCTAATGTGTCAGACCCATTATTCAGCATCTTGAATGATTTGACCATTCTGTCAAGATTCAAATTTAGAGAAGTCACTTCACTTTCCAGACTAGAGATAGTTTTCATATGCTCTTTCCTATCTACCTTCAGCTGAGTTATGAGAGCTTTTTGTTTCTCCCCTTCTTGGCAAACTTCTGCACTTATGAGACACAGTTCTATGTACAAGGCAGCTAACTCATTAAAGGTTAGTTCACCATCACTAGAATCTTCATCAGAAACATATTTTCCTGTCAATGCTTTAACATACTTGGTAGATTCCTCTTCAAGATCACTCTCAGAGTCCTCTTTAGACCAAGTAACATATAGATTCTTCTTTTGTTTCTTAAGATGTGTAGGACATTAAGCTCTAATGTTACCAAAACCTTCACATCCATGACACTGTATTCCCTTCCCTTGAGTGGATTTTTCTTCATCCCTTTTTCTTCCAAACTCATTTGATTTATGGATGTAAGATGAGATGTTCTTTACATTTGATCTTGGATTCCTATCCATCTTCTTTATCACTTTGATAAACTGTCTTCCAAGCAGAACTAAAGCATTAGATATTCCTTCATTTGTATCCAGATCACAATCCTCCTCTTCATCTTCAGTATTGGTTACAAAAGTTATGTTTTTGTTCTTCTTTTCAGATCTTTCATTGATGCTTAATTCAAATGTCTAAAGGTATCCAAAAAGTTCATCCACTCTCATCTGGTCAATGTCTTGTGCTTCTTCTATGGCAGTCACTTTGATATCAAATCTCTTGGGGAGAGACCTAAGCATCTTTCTCACCAATTTGTCTTCGGGCATTTTTTCTCCCAAAGTAATGGATGCATTAGCAATCTAAAGAATGTTCATATGGAAGTCATTAATACTTTCATCATCCTTCATTCTCAGATTTTCAAATATGGTGGTGAGTGTGATACGGTGGCAGAACCGACTGTTTTATACTGGTTTGCATTTTGCGTTTTATGTTTGCAAAATGTCGCGGTAAGCAAGAGTCGCCACCGAATTTTATTTCATCCAATAGGAAAGGAAAAAAGAACATAAAAAATCCTTTTTCAAGATATTCTGAGTACCGAGGGTAGATTATAGAAAGGGAAGGTGTTAGCACCCTTTCTATCCATGGTTTTCCATGGGCTCTTAGGTACTTGCTCATTTTTAAATTGCTTGTCTGTGTGCTTTGTTTTGAAAAGTTTTACTTCGTGATAACCCTTGTATCAGTCCTCAAAGGTGTGACAAAGTTGTTTTGAAAGTTTGTTTGAAAAGTGCAAGTGTGAAAAAAGTTTTAATTTGAGCAATTACCTACTAGCATCTACTTACTCGAAAAAAGATTGTTTCTATTCTTGCTTCCTTTAGACAACGCTATCCTACTATTGAGAAATAGGTAGCACCGTTGTTGGAATTTGTAAGGCTCAATTCGAAAGGGACATACGATCACTAAAGCAATATTAGGACACCTTAGTAATAACCCTAGAGTCTTAAGATCATATTCGAGGCAATATTTTCGAGGCAACATTCGAATGGGACATTTGATCCTTTTTTAGACAGGAGGGAAACCACTAAGACACCCTATGCTTAATGATCATTTACCGAAGGCAACCGAAGTGAGAGTATACCCTAGGAGTGATATGTGCGAGTGATTTGTTTCAGTTATTTATCTTTGCACATTAGGGTTTTCTAACTGTCTTAATTTTTCATGCATTCTTGCCATACAATCCTATTAGCATACATCTAGACAGTTAAGTATTTGCGGGAATTAAAAATGCGAGAAAATAAATCTACGCTATTACAAGGCTTCGGGGAGGGGGATTAATTACATAGCCAAAAACCCTGGAATTTAAACAGTAAATAAAACCTTAATTGGCAAAAATAATTAACAAGCGCGTGACGAATTAAATGCGAAGCGATTAGGGTTTTTGACCCTTGACTATACCTATTTGCGATTGATTAAAAAAAATATGTTTTTGTCACGTTTTCTTATTTAAGAAAATAATGGAACAATTAAATTAAAAAGAAAATCCTAATTCTAATTAATTTTAAATTTAGAAAAATAAATTAATTCACTCAAAAAGCCTATTTTTGTATTTTTGTTTATTTGAGAAAAAATAAAAGAATTAAATCAAGAACTTAACATAATTTCTATTTGATTTTATTTGTGAAAATAAATTAAAATTTCCCTAAGTTAAACTAAATTAAATTAAATTTGATAATAAAAAACTAATTCTAATTTTTTATGATTTCATGATTTTATGATTTTATATAAAAAAATGATTAATTTTGTGGATTAAAATAATTAAAGGAAAAAAATTAAAAGAAATAAAAAATAACAAAGAAAGAAAAGAAGTGGGCCTGATAGCATTAGCAAATCCGGGGGTATGTTGTTGAAATTCTGGGCCCAACAAATCTCAGCCTGTTTGACCACACTGGTTCCCATGCAACATTGACTTTGAGGTGTATGGTGATCCTTCAATGTTGACATGTTAGATCTATCTTGCTGATGAATCTGATGGTTGAATTTTGATGGCACATGGTGGACGTCATGATATGCAACGCGCTGGATCAGCTAGCTGAAAATAACACAAATAAAATGTTAGGACCCGGGGATCGAACCCAGGTCCTTATACTCGTTCCCAATGCTCGCTTGCCAGCTGAGCTATGATGTTTAGTTATACTTATAACAATGACAAAGCATAATATAAGAAAATCAAACATTATTTTCAAAAATGCGTGAAAATTCAAATGGACGAGTTACACGTTGCCACGCAAGCTTCTTCTTCCTCTCCCCATTGTTTTAGCCTAGGGAACTTTTACCTACATACACCTTGTTGTAGCTACAAACCTGTGACAATCAAAAATCCTACACAAGCAACATAAATGAAAAGTAAAGGTACCAATCAACTCGCCTCACCCTCACGAGTATCATGGTACCAGAATCAATGCCTAATTTTTCCTATACTGCAAACCCCTAAATTGAGCAAAGGAACCTTAACAATGGCATGTCGTGATTCCTTCACTGTGTTGCACCCTGTGATCGGTGGTTCTGGAACTGACTGTTTAACGCTGGTTCGCGAAATGTCGCGGAAGCAAGAGTCGCCACCGTCTTTTATTTTCTCCAAATGGAAAGGACAAAAGCACAGAAAAATTCCTTATAGAGATTGCTCTCGGTTCGGGAGGTAGATTATAGAAAGGGAAGGTGTTAGCACCCTTTCTATCCATGGTTATCCATGGGCTCTTAGATACTTGCTCATTTGTGTTTTCAAAAATGTTTTGTTTGCTTTTCAACTGTGGGTTTAAAAAGTTTTTTTTGAAAATTCCAGTTCGACTCTTGTATCGGTCCTCAAGAGTGTTTGAAAAATTACTTTCGAAAGCTTTTTGAAAAGGTGTCGGTGTGAAAAGTATTTTTGATTTGTTTTGAAATTAGAGCAAGTATCTAGAGTCGTCTACCTACCCTAAGGAATTCGTCTGTGTAAATGTCCTTAAAGTAGTGCCATCCCACCATTGAGAGGTAGGTAGCACCACCATTGGAGGTGTTCGGGTCAATTCGAGGGTTCGGGACATGGTGATCACCAGAGCAATAGGAAGACACCTTAGAAGCTACCCTCATGCCAGGTTCTCGGATCATGAGGACTTACTAAAACATCCTCTACTCGACGATCACCTTTCGAGGGGCAAGGCAACAGTGAGGCGTACCCTAGGGGTGGTGTGTGATTTGTGTGTTGTTTTCAGATATTTTGTCTTGTCATGTCATGGGTGATCTACGCTTTTGTTTTATTTTGACATTCATTCTTGCATGCAAATTTATTAACAGTTAAAAAGATGCGGAAATTAAAGGTTCCTACGCTATTACAAAGGCGCGGGTCCACATCGCCAAATTAAATCCAGGACCCGATTTAACATAAAATAAAGTAAAGTGCGAGAAATATAAATGTCTAATTTACATGGCTTTGGGAGAATTACATAAATATTATAAGAAAAAGAAATAAGAATAAAATGCGCGAATTGGAGTTACGATCGAATGCGAGGGCGTTGGACCCTTTTTAGGAAATTAAATTATAATTAACAAATTAAGTTAAAATAAAAAGAAAAGATTTTTTTGGAGTTTTTTGGTATTTATTGATTTTAATGAGAAAATTAAATGAAATTGAAAAATTGATTAACCCTAATTCTAACTATTTTTATTTATTAAGAAATATGTTAAAGTTGAATCTAAAATTAACCTAATTAATAAGTACAATTTTATTTACAAAAATATATAATTAATTATTAATAATGAGAAAAGAAAAGGAAAAAAAGATAAAAGTAATTAAACCCTAATTCAAAAATTTTTAAGTTTATTAAAAAAAACATTAAGATTTAAACCTAAAATTAAGACTAAATTAATTAATAAGATTTATTTACAAAAAATATTAAATCAAATATATTTTATTTTTTGTCTTTTCTGATTTTTATTATTTTTATATTAAAAGAAAAATATTGATGGAATTAAATAAAATAGAGGAAAGAATTAAAATAACTAAAAAAATATAAAAGAAATAGGGAGAAGAAGGCAAACATGGGGGGTTTGTAGGCCCATTTGGAGGTATAATTCAGTAATTCTGGCCCAATGTTTAAGGCCTTCGTTGACTTCTGGTAATCACATGTGTAGGCATTGACTGAACCATTCCATAGGCTTTAGATCTGGACCATTGGACTGAGATTATTGAGCGCGTGGCAAACGTGGATGGTGGTCATATGATAAGCCCCTGGAATATATGCTGCATGGGAATATAGAAAAGAAAATAATATGGGAAAGGGAGGGGACCTGGGAATCGAACCCAGGTCCCAGTATTCAGTGGGCAACGCACTAACCAACTATGCCAAACGCTTTCTTTGTAACATTAGTGGAAGGAAATAATTATAAGAGAAAAAAAAGTTAGTGGCCTGAATAAATAAAAAGCGCGCTAATCTTTGAATTGCCCATTCATGTTGTGACACCTACGCGTCTTCCTCCTCCATTCTGCCTTCGCCTGAAAAAGAAAACAAGATTGCGGGGGTTTTAAACCCCCACTATATTATCTATGAAAAAATAGCGAATAGAAATCCTTTGATCATAAATTGATCGCGAGTTATGCATTGAATTCGTCTGAAGCTATTGGTTTTAATGGCCTAAGTCTCATGTCCCAATTTTTCTTTAAACGTAAAGCCCCAATTTTGAACCTCTGCAACCCTAAAACGCTCCAATGGTGATTTCGCGTATGGGCAAGAAAAACTCAATCAAAACACATGGTTAGCTTCAGAATGAATCAACTAACACCAATCAAACATTAAAAATTAAAAATAATGCATGAATCATGATACATGAATATGGAAAAAATCATGAACAGGACACGGTCGTTCTACCAATTTCCTGCGTTAGGGATAATGGTTTTGATCCAGACACCTTCCTTGAAGCCTCGAGAATGCAATGGGAGAGCTATTTGGCTTTGAAACGCCTTAGAATCGAGTTTTCAGTTTTGGAATTTTCTTGAAAAAGTGCAAAGTTGTTTATGGCTTTTGGGCGTAGCTTTCAGGTTCTTTGCTTTAGGTCTAGCTTCTGGCTTATGTATGGAATGAATTAGGGTTGAGTTTTCAATCAAAAGATCAATGCAATCATGAATCAAATATTGGATTTAATGGCATATTTTTTTCAATCTTTTTCCATGTGATTTTGATGTCAATCATAGCCAATCTTCCCAATTTGAGTTGTGCACGAATCTTGAGTGAATCATGAGTGATTATTCTGCACAAAAAGATTTAAAAACTTTGGTTTAGTATTTTTCCATATTTTATTTAATTTAAATGAATTAATTGTAATTAAAAATTCAAATAAATAAATAAAAATGATGAAATAAATCCCCTTTGGGCCAAATGGTCGTGCATATGCTTTGGATGATGAATCTTGGAAGAAAATGTGGCCCATTAGCAATTTTAAGGCATTTGAAGCAAAGTTGACTTTTCAAAATACCCAAATATTTCCCAACTTCCACAAGGCATATCTTGCTCAATTTTTAAGCTTTGATCATGTTCTTGGACATTTTGGAAAGGTCTTGAAGTCCTCTAACCAATGCCTTTGGTCCCATGTCATTTTGATTTACCAATCTCAAGTTATGGCCTTTGACTTAAAGTCCCTTTTTGTTGACTTTTGAAAATGACCTATAATGTTGAAATTGATAACTTTTTGTGAGAGAATTTCTTGGACTTGAAGTGTGAAGAGGAGTTGTAGGAAATGTCTTTCTCTTCAAAATGAGCTTTGGATGGAATTTTTCTGATAAACCATGTGGAAGTTATGCCCTGGTCAAGTTACAGTTGACTTTTTCAACTGTCCAAATATGGAAACTTTTGCATCTTGAGACTTTTTGAGCCAAGCTTTGAGAATCATGATCAAGCATTGATCAAATGATGTTTGTGGCTTCAAAATAAGATGTTGACCAAAAATTTGAACTTTTGACTGTCAAATGACCATTTTGCCCCTACAGTTGACTGTAGGGCAATTAGGGTTTTTGACTGTGCAATTTTATGCTGTAAGTCTTGACACTTGGTATGAGGATCTGGATCTTCAAAAGGTGATGAATGAACCAGGGATGGTTACTACCTCAACAGGAACGCTGAGAGAACCTTGGACGATTACTACCTCAACAGGAACGCTGAGAGAATCTTGGGTGTCTTCAACTGAGTCTTTATCAGGAAAATCTTTTAGGGGTTGATTTAACTGGACTAGAGAAGGCCTTTGACTGCATAAGAAACAGGAAAATCTTAGGGTAGATTTAACTGAACCGGTCTAGGTCTTGAAATCTTCAACTGGATAAGAAACAAGGAGATCTTAGGGTCGATCTGACTGAACCAGAGAAGGCCTTTGACTGGATAAGAAACAGAAAAATCTTAGGGTCGATTTAACTGAACCGGTCTAGGTCTTGAAATCTTCAACTGGATAAGAATCAGGGAGATCTTAGGGTCGATCTGACTGAACCAGAGAAGGCCTTTGACTGGATAAGAAACAGAAAAATCTTAGGGTCGATTTAACTGAACCGGACAAGGTCTTGAAATGTCTTCAATTGGATAAGAATCAGGGAGATCTTATGGTCGATCTGACTGAACCAGAGAAGGCCTTTGACTGGATAAGAAACAGGAAAATCTTAGGGTCGATTTAACTGAACCGGTCTAGGTCTTGGAATATCTTCAACTGGATAAGAATCAGGGAGATCTTAGGGTCGATCTGACTGAACCAGAGAAGGCCTTTGACTGGATAAGAATCAGGAAAATCTTAGGGTCGATTTAACTGAACCAGACTAAAGTCTTGAAATGTAGCTGAGAACTTAACTGGATCTTTCCTGAAAGGTAAAGGTCAGTCATATGCAATGCATGATATGGATCAAGCAATGATGTTCTCAACATAAATGAGATTTGTAAGATATGATGCGTATATGCATGCTATGATGTATGGAAGTGCGATGTTTATGAATGTATCTTTTCGTCTTTAGGAAAGTAAATCCTTGACGGGTGCCGGGAAGTCATATCCTGGGTTGATGTTGAAGAATAGATTTTGCTTCCGCTGGGGATGATAGTTGCAAGAATACCG
Organism: Vicia faba; assembly: GCA_948472305.1. Lineage (NCBI taxonomy): Eukaryota > Viridiplantae > Streptophyta > Magnoliopsida > Fabales > Fabaceae > Vicia > Vicia faba. The sequence goes on along the minus strand of OX451737.1, from coordinate 363,370,796 downwards.
GTAGGAGAAGATAACTCCGTTGGGGAATAAACTTGGCGAATGGATTACTCTGCGGGGAGAAAAGTACTCTAACGATCTTGCTGGGGAGCAATACTCTGTGGGAGAGAGATACTTTGCTGAAATATTGATGGTAACTTCGCTGGGGATGAGAAGACTTCGTCGAGGATGCTCTTTCCGTGGATTTTGGCTGAGGATAACCCAGTTATATCCGGGTAAGGAAATAACTCTTTGAATAAAGTCGGGAGACGCATTCGTGCTCTGCGAGGATAAGCTTCCAGAATATACTGGGGATATGCTTACTGCCTGGGAGATGGATTCCAACTTTTCCTGGGGAAACTGGATTGGACTCTCCTGGGGAATTAATTTGATATGCTGGGGAAGTGGCTCCTTTGAATGTTTAGTATATCACCGGGGAACAATCTTAGATCAAGACTGCCGAGGATGCTTGTCAAGAATATCCGCATACTGTGCTGGGGAATGTTGAGATCTGCTGGAGGATACTCAACTTCCTTAAGGCTGATAATAGCTTTGCTTGGGGAGAGTGCATTGACTTGATGACTCACTCTCTGGGGAATTAAGATATACTGGTTACGTTCTTCAGCTGAACCTACCTTGGTACCTTGATGGACAGAGCCATTAGATCGTTTGGACAACTCATCATAGCCCCTGTTTCGGAGGTGGGAGAGGAAGACCTGTGAGGTGCTGATAGTTGTTGATGGGCAAACCTTCTTCTGGTAGGCAGGTGACAAGATGACAGGACATAGTCGTATGCTTTGATCCCTAATTTTTTCCTGGACCGCCTTTCGGGTTTTCAGTCCACCGGTGTGATCGGTGGATCTGGAACTGACTGTTTAACGCTGGTTCACGAAATGTCGCGGAAGCAAGAGTCGCCACCGTCTTTTATTTTCTCCAAATGGAAAGGACAAAAGCACAGAAAAATTCCTTTATAGAGATTACTCTCGGTTCGGGAGGTAGGTTATAGAAAGGGAAGGTGTTAGCACCCTTTCTATCCATGGTTATCCATGGGCTCTTAGATACTTGCTCATTTGTGTTTTCAAAAGTGGTTTGTTTGCTTTTCAACTGTGGGTTTTAAAAAAGTTTCTTTGAAAATTCCAGTTCGACTCTTGTATCGGTCCTCAAGAGTGTTTGAAAAATTGCTTTCGAAAGCTTTTTGAAAAGGTGTCGGTGTGAAAAGTATTTTGTTTTGTTTTTGAAGAGAGCAAGTATCTACGAGAACCTACCTACCCTAAGGAATTCGTCTGTGTAAATGTCCTTTAAAGTAATGCCATCCCATCATTGAGAGGTAGGTAGCACCACCGTTGGAGGTGTTCGGGTCAATTCGAGGTTCGGGACATGGTGATCACCAGAGCAATAGGAAGACACCTTAGAAGCTACCCTCATGCCAGGTTCCCGGATCATGAGGACTTACTAAGACATCCTCTACTCGACGATCACCTTTCGAGGCAAGGCAACAATGAGGCGTACCCTAGGGGTGGTGTGTGCGAATTGTGTGTCGTTTTCATTTATTTTTGTCTTTTCATGTCAAAGTGATCTACGCTTGATTTTATTATGGCCATTCATTCTTTCATGCTTTGTTAACAGTTAAAAGTTTGCGGGAAAGTAAATTCTAAAGCTATTACAAATGGCGCGGGTCCACATCGCCAAAATTAAACCGGACCCGATTTGACAGAAAACAGAGAAATTAAAAGAATTAAAAGTGCGAGAAATTTAGTTACAAGGCTTCGGGACAGATACATAATTATTTAAACAATAAAATAAATACGCGGAATTAAACAATTAAGTCGAAAGGAGGGCGTTGGACCCTTTTACAAAATATTAAATTACATGAATTAATTAATTAGAATTAATGAGGAATTAAAATTAAAAATTAAAAAAAGAGAATGTTTTTGGTATTTTTAGTGTTTTTAGGAACTTTGATGAAAAAAAGAGTTAATTAAAATTAAACTAAAAGGCAAACCCTAATTCTAATAGCTTTTAAGTTGTTAAGAAAAATATTGAAGTTTTAAATCTAAATGAAACCCTAATTAATTTACAATTTTAATTATGAAAATAAAATAAATAAATAATATTATGGAAAAAAAAGGAAATTAAAAGGGATAAAAATTATCAATTAAACCTAGTTCTACATTTTTTATATTTTTTATTAAAAGAATTAAAGTTAAAGCACCTAATTTAAATTAATTAATTTACATATAATTATTTATGAAAATATTAGAAATAAAAATTATATATTACATTTTTTATCTTTTTCTGGTTTTTAGGCATTTTTTGTATTTTGTAAAAAATAATTAAATCAAAACAATAAAATAAATAAAAATAAGAATAGAAAAAAAAATAGAAAAGATGAAAAGAAAGTGCAAACCAAAGGGGGTCTGCCCCTGATTTTGGAGGTATAGGCCTTAGCAATCTGGCCCAGTTGATTTTGGCCTTATTGACTTTTTTTGAATCACATATGGTGCATTGACTCAAGCCTACAGCGTTCATCAATTTTCAGCCCTTAATTTGATCTCCAGGAACACGTGGACAGCTGGATCTTGAGGTGTATGGTGCGTCCTGGACGTTAGCGCTGCATAGGAAGACATATAGCAAAATAATATGGAGATGATACAGACCTGGGGCTCGAACCCAGGTCTTGGACATTGCAAAGCAACACCTGTGCCACTGAAGCGCTTCAACGTATTTGATATATAAACAAACAACAATTAATAAAAAAGAAAAGAAAAACGTTAGTGGGTCCGCGCGCCAATTTTCAAACAGACCAACCACTCCTTGCCACGACTCCGTCTTCTTCGTGTGTTTTTTATTTTTCTGAAAACAAGAACATATGGCAACGGTTTTAAACGCGTGGTTTTAGGCAGGCTATTGGAAAATAGCGAATAGCCCTCAAGCGCTCATAAATTGAGCGTGAGGGTTGATTCTCGTTCGTCCCAAAGCGCTTGTTTTAATGATCAAGGTCATATGTCCCAATTTTGCCTGGTTTCAAAGTCCCCAAATTCACATCCTGTAAACCCTAGAATTCGAGCATGGTAAAATCTCATACACAGCATAATAATCAAATTAAAGGCATTGGTTAGCTTCAAAACATCATGATGAACATGAATCCATAAATAAAAAATGCAAAAGATGCGTGAATTATGATGTACGATTGTGGAATTCGTTTGATACAGTTGAGGTTCTCGTTACCAATTCCTTGCCTTTTGATGAATGTTCTGGGTTGGAATACGATCAGTGAAGCTTCAGGAAGCTATTGGAATGAAAATTAGGGCTTGAATCGTCCTCCAACAATGATTTCAGTGTTGAGCTTTTTTGAGAAAATTCCAAGTTTGCAATGTGTTCTTTAGCGCAGCTTTCAGTCTCTTAGCATTAGGTTTTCACTCAAGCTTATGTACTGAATAAATTAGGTCAACAAAATTCAACCAAATCTCTTGTAATCATGATTTTTGATAATTGATTTTCTAAGGATCTTTTTGAATCTTTTTCATGTGTTCTTGTATCAATTTGCATCCAATCACCCCAAATCTTTCCTAGTTTGCATTTACACGAAATATTGACCTTAAAACATGTATAAAAAGATTGGTTTGGTTAATTTAAACATTTTTCATATATTTAATTGATTTAATTGAATTAATATAAATAAAAATCCAAATAAATAAATAAAAAATGAGAAAATACTTCCCTTTGGGCCAAGTGGTCGTGTATATGCTTGGACTGATGAATCATGGAAGAAAAATGGGCCCATTAGCATTTTTAGACCATTTGAATCAATGTTGACTTTTCAAAATATCCAAAAATTTCCCAACTTCCACAAGGCATAACTTGCTCAATTTTTAAGCTTTTCTCATGTTCTTGGACATTTTGGAAAGGTCTTTGAGTCCTCTAACCAATGCCTTTGGTCCCATGTCATTTTGATTTACCAATCTCAATTTATGGCCTTTGACTTAAAGTCCCTTTTTGTTGACTTTTGAAAATGACCTATAATGTTGAAATTGATAACTTTTTGTGAGAGCATTTCTTAGACTTGAAGTATGAAGATGAGTTGTGGGAAATGTCTTTCTCTTCAAAATGAGCTTTGGATGGGATTTTTCTGATAATCCATGTGAAAGTTATGCCCTGGTCAATTTCAGTTGACTTTTTCAGCTGTCCAAATAAGGAAACTTTTGTATCTTTGATGATTTCTGAGCCAAATTTTGAGAATCATGATCAAGCATTGATCAAATGATGTTTGTGGCTTCAAAATGATATGTTGACCAAAAATTTGAACTTCTGACTGTCAAATGACCATTTTGCCCCTACAGTTGACTGTAGTGCAATTTGGGGTTTTGACTGTGCAATTTTGAGCTGAATGCCTTGAAACTTGATATGAAGATGCTTGACCACATTTGTAGGCATATGAGACTTGATTGGGCCTTTGAAAACTTCCTTTTCTTGATCATAACACAAACCCTAGTCTTGACTGTATAGGAGACCTTTGCACTGTGCCACCCTTGGGGAATTTTGTGACTTGGCTTGGCAATTTCTTGAAGAATATGGGAGGGAAAATTTTGGGGTACAACAGTTGCCCCTGTTCAATCTTCTTAGACCTGAGGATGCAGATTGGCTGACGTGCCTTTCGTAATCCGAGGGTAGAAGATGATTGAACACTAAAGTGCCCAGAAATTTGCGCTCACATAGTAGCAGTGTGATGGAAATGGGCTTATAGATGCCATTTGGAGATTGCTGGATAGGATGATGGGCTTATAGATGCCATCTGGATGTTGATCGCGTAGGAAATTCCTTAGCGAGAACCTGCATACCTGCAAAAGATAAAATGAGTACCTGACACGTTGCATGAGCTGATTTTAGATGCTTGGTATAGATATGTCCTGCCTGGTTACAGGAGCTGAGTCTGGAGTCTTCACATGATGATGAATGAACCAGGGATGGTTACTGCCTTAGCCTGAATGGTAAGAGAACCTTGGGCGACTTTAACTTCAACAACGCTCGTTGAGAAAATCTTGGTGGGAAATACCATCTTCGCAGGATCGGAACGAGAACCATAGGCCATTATAATCTGAAAGGGAATCACCTCACTCGCCGTCGGAGAGGGAATCATAGGAAAAGGAATTGTCACCTCACTCACCGTCGGAGAGGGAACCATAGGAGACTATCACCTCACACTCACCGTCGGAGAGGGAAACATCTGAAAAAGGAATTACCACCTCACTCGCCGTCGGAGAGGGGACCATAGGAAAAGGAATTGTCACCTCACTCACCGTCGGAGAGGGAACCATAGGAGACTATCACCTCACACTCACCGTCGGAGAGGGAAACATCTGAAAAAGGAATTACCACCTCACTCGCCGTCGGAGAGGGGACCATAAGAGACTATCACCTCACACTCACCGTCGGAGAGGGAAACATCTGAAGAAGGAATTACCACCTCACTCACCGTTGGAGAGGGGACCATAAGAGACTATCACCTCACACTCACCGTCGGAGAGGGAAACATCTGAAGAAGGAATTACCACCTCACTCACCGTTGGAGAGGGAACCATAAGAGACTATCACCTCACACTCACCGTCGGAGAGGGAAACATCTGAAAAAGGAATTACCACCTCACTCGCCGTTGGAGAGGGAACCATAACTTCTGCTGAGTCTTTATCAGAAAAATCTGTTGGGAATTGATTTAGCTGGACTAGAGGAGGTCTTGAAATATGTCTGAGAATTTCAACTGCGCCTTTCCTGAAAGGTAAAGGTCGGTCATATGCAATGCATGATATGGATCAAGCAATGATGTTCTCAACATAAATGAGATTTGTATGATATGATGCGTCTATGCATGCTATAATGATGTATGTGATGTTTTATGAATGTTTTCGTCTAGGAAAGTAGATCCTTGACGGGTGCCGGGAAGTCATATCCTGGGCTGATGTTGGAGAATAAGCTTTTACTTCCGCTGGGGATGATAGTTGCAAGAATACCGGTAGGAGAAGATGACTCCGTTGCAGAATAAACTTGGCAAATGGAAGATTCTGCAGGGAGAAAAGATACTCTAGCGACCTTGCTTGGAAGTAATACTCTGTGGGAAGAGTGATGTCTTGCAGAGTGTTGATAATAGTTTGCTGAGGATACCCTTGTTGTTGGAAGTGTTGATGGACTTCGCTGGGGTAAGAAGACTTCGTTGACGACGATCTTTCCATGGCTTTTGGCTGAGGATAACCCAGTTATATCCTGTTAAGGAAATAACTCTTTAAATCAAGCCGGACGACGCGTTCGTGCTCTGCGAGGGATAAGCTTCCAGAGTCTACTGGGGATAAGCTTATTGCTTGCGGATATGAGTTCCATCTTTCCTGGGGAAACTGGATTGGACTCTCCTGGGGAAGTTTTTGATATGCTGGGGAAGTGATTCCTTTGAATGTTGATATACCGCCGGGGAACAATCTTTAGACCAAGACTGCCGGGGATGCTTGTTAAGAATATATATATGCTGCTGCTGGGGGAGTATTGAGATCTACTGGAGGATACTCAATTCCCTTGAGATTTGATAGCTCTGCTTGGAGAAGAATGCACTTTTGTTGGCTCACTCTCTGGGGAATTCAGGTATACTGGTCCTGTTCTTTAGCTGAACCTACCTTGGTACCTTGGAGGATAGAGCAATTGGATTGTTTAGACAACTCTTTTATTGCCCCTGTTTCTAGTGTCACCTGCAATTAATTCCTTTGTTTCGTATGCAAATATTTATGAGTTAGCAAATTATTGTCAATGCATATATCACAAATTGAACCTTGGACGTTCTTCGCAAAACAAAACAGAAAAAGAAAAACACTTGGCACGTTTAACTGAAAATATATTTGTATTGATTTTTGAATGGCCTGTGAATAGGCATTTTGTGTACAAGAGGCTGACGTCCTAGTAAGAGAAACGTCGCCGAACAAGAGCGTTTATACAAATTTTGTACAAAAGAAAATAAAACAGCTGTGTGAAATATGAATGATCCACTGAGTTTCAACTCTGCTATTGCCTTTATAACTCTGAGCGTCTCATCACTTGATGACCTTGGTTGAAGGTGAAGCTGACTGATCGATGCCGTCTGAACTTGATGTAGATACCGGATTCTGGATGCAAAGTGATCAATGAGACATAGTATTACGCTTTTATCCCTAATTTTTGCCTGGACTGCCCTTTCGGGTTTTCAGTCCACCGGGATACCCATTTTTGCCCAAGCCGCCTTTTCAGGTTTTCGACTTGCCGGGTGTACAGATTTTTTTATTTTCATCCCTTCATTTTGCCCGAACCCTTTTGGTTCGACGGGAAGCCCTAATTTTTGCCTAGGCAGGTCAGCCTAGCGGGTCTTTTTTTCATGCGTAGTATTTTTTTACTATGTCTGCATTGGCGGGGTGAGGAAGGTCGTCACCATCCATGTTGGTCAGTATCATGGCTCCTCCTGAGAACACATGTTTAACCACAAATGGCCCTTCGTACGTAGGGGTCCATTTGCCCCTTGGATCACTCTGAGGAAGGATGATTCTCTTGATTACCAGATCCCCAACTCGATATTCCTGTGGTCTGACCTTTTTGTTAAACGCCCTGATCATTCGTTTCTGATACGTCTGACCATGACAAATAGCAGCAAGTCTCTTTTCGTCAATGAGGTTGAGTTGATCAAGTCGTGTCTGGATCCAATCCTCTTCGTCCAGATTTGCATCCTTCATTATCCGGAGAGAGGGAATTTGTACTTCAATCGGCAAGACTGCCTCCATGCCATAAACCAGAGAGAAAGAAGTTGCCCCGGTTGACGTCCTAGCTGAGGTACAGTACCCATGTAGAGCGAACGGTAACATCTCGTGCCAATCTTTATAGGTCACTGTCATTTTCTGCACGATCTTCTTGATGTTCTTATTTGCTGCTTCAACAGCCCCATTCATCTTCGGTCTGTAAGGAGAAGAATTGTGGTGCTGTATCTTGAACTGTTCGCAGAGCTCAGCGATCATCTTGTTGTTCAGATTGGTACCGTTGTCTGTAATAATCCGCTCATGGACGCCGTACCGACAGATCAGGTTGTGCCGAATGAAACGTACCACAACAGTCTTGGTTACCGTAGCATAGGATGCTGCCTCAACCCACTTCGTAAAATAATCAATCGCCACTAGGATGAAGCGATGTCCATTGGATGCCGTAGGTTTAATCTCGCCGATCATGTCTATGCCCCACATTGCAAACGGCCAAGGCGCAGTCAGAACATTCAGGGGAACTGGAGGAACATGCACCTTGTCTGCGTAAATCTGACACTTATGACATGTCCTGGAGTGTTGGTAGCAGTCAGCTTCCATTGTGGACCAATAATATCCTGCCCGTAGGATTTTCTTAGCCATAGTATGCCCACTGGAATGCGTACCAAAGGTCCCTTCATGTAGCTCTTCCATGATTCTTTCTGCTTCAGTCTTATCCACACAACGCAGTAAGGTTGAATCATGGTTTCCCTTGTACAAGATGCCGTTGCTAAGGAAGAACTTGGCTGCAAACCTCCTCAGGAATTTCTTATCATTGATAGATGCACCTTCAGGGTATTCCTGAGCTTCCAGATATCTCTTCACCTCATGGTACCAAGGCTTCTCAGTCACCAATTCAGTTTCGAGATCACAACAGTATGCCGGTTCGTCCAGTTTCCAGATGATGATCCGGGGAGCCTCGTTATCCCATTTGACCTTGAACATTGAAGACATTGTAGCTAACGCGTCCGCTAACTGATTCTCTTCTCTTGGAAAGTGCTCAAAGGTTATCTCTGCGAAGTGGGGAATCAGGGTCAACACACATTCTCTGTAAGGAATCAAGTTTGGATGTTTCGTATCCCACTCTCCTTTGATCTGATTGATCACAAGAGCGGAATCTCCGAAGACACTTAGAAATTTGATCCTTAGGTCGATCGCAGCTTGAAGACCCATGATACACGCCTCATACTCCGCCATATTGTTGGTACAGTTGAAACATAGCCGGGCAGTGAGTGGAGTATGAGTACCTTGAGGGGATATGATGATGGCGCCGATACCATTTCCCAAAGCATTGGAAGCTCCGTCAAAGTGCATAGACCATCGGGATCCTGGTTCAGGTCCTTCATCCGGTCCAGGCACTTCACAATCTGTTACTATCATAATGCTTTCATCCGGAAACTCGAAGTTCATTGATTGATAGTCATCTACAGCTTGATGTGCTAAGTGGTCTGCCAATACACTCCCCTTGATGGCTTTCTGGGTTGTGTACTGGATGTCGTATTCCGTCAAGATCATTTGCCATCTTGCAATTCTCCCAGACAGAGCAGGCTTTTTGAATATGTACTTTATAGGATCCATCTTTGAGATTAACAAGGTAGTGTGAGTCAGCATATACTGTCTCAGCCGGCGAGCAGCCCATACCAAAGCGCAGCAAGTTTTCTCAAGCAGTGAGTATCGGGTCTCACAGTCGGTAAACTTTTTGCTAAGGTAATAAATGGCATGCTCTTTTCGGCCAGACTT